>KE153499.1:1093485-1160869 GCA_000411095.1 Aethionema arabicum
CGGAAACAGAAACGTAATTAACTATTTTTTTGTTTGTATTTAAAAAAAATTAGACGTGTATTTTTTTAACCAAAATCAGACGTGTATATGAGTAGGCTAATTGTCAACTTTTTATCGTATTAATGTGTAATAAAAAAAAGTTAACCAACAAATTAAATTGGCAGGGCCACGCAGTAATTAACATTTAATAAGCGGAGCACACAAAATTAACGATTTCCGTTAATTAGTTACACTAATTAATGTGATGACAAAAAAAAAAGTTACACTAATTAATGATAATAAAGACACAATAAGTTAACAGGAACGAGAAAAACAACTACCCATAATCATTTTCTTTTGTTTTTTTCTCATGATTTTAGTTTTATCATACTGTAATTTTTTATTTTCTTAATTATATTGACTTTCTGAGCAAAAAAATATAAGTTATTTATTTATTTTAATTTTTTTGTAAATTAAAAGCTAATTTTTTAAAGAGTATATATTTATTACACTGGCATATTAACAATTAACAATTTTGGAACAAAACCCAATTAACAATAAACAATCAGTATAGTATATAACAAAAAAACATAAATCAATGTTTTAAAGAGTTAAGAAACTGTTTGAATATATATTAATTTATACCATACGTATTCTTGTTTCTTGCGAATAATAAATCGATTTTATAATATATTTATATTTTTAAATTATCAATTATATGTATGAAAAGGATAACGAGGAATGTGTTCATTTCTAGTCAAAACCGGTTTAGGAAAGTAAAATTGCAATTGAATAATTTGACCAAACCATTATATTTCATATATTTGACTATTTTTAGTTTCTCAAATTAATCTTATGGATTTCGGAATCTATTGATTTTAAATATTTAAACATTCAAATTATAGTAATAACAATAATAAATTAATAATAAAGAAAATTCCACAACTGAAAACTGCTACTTTTAGCAAATAATCAATAAATGGATATGATTCATGAACTTTTAGCAAAGATATTAATTCTTTTTAAGTTTCCAACTTATAAAAAGTAATGTGATTTTTTTATTCAAAATTAACAAAATATTTCCCAAAGATTTATAATAATCTTACAATATATACATTTTTATTAATATTTGTAGTTATCTTATTCTTTTAAGTAGTATTTGATAAGCCATGGAAAGCGACCTAGAAAATCTATGTAATTTATACATTACACAATTTACTTAAATTATTGGACCGTATACAGAATAAGAAATTTTTTGTGTTTTCTTTGGTGGTAAGAAAAATAAATTTACAAAAGTTTTGTAACGGTTGGCGTAACTGTTTAAGTAAAAATGGAGAAAAATAATATAATTCACATTTAGTTATACACGTATGCAATGTTTATTTATTTTATTTTGTGGGGTCACGCCACTTATTTTATTAATTATATAATAAAATATAACTAAAAAATGAAAAGAATACAATTATATTTGGACATATGTAACACACAAAAATTAATTTACAAAAAGACAAAAAAAAAACTTTTTTTTTGCTACAAGCGTGTGTATAGTAAATAAAGTGTTTATATTTCACACAAATATATTCAATTGCACCTCTGACTGCAATTACTCTCTTTCCTTCAACACCTTTCCCTCTCTCTCTCTCTCTCTCTCTCNCCATTAGTGGTTTTCAGATCGGACCTATACCGCCTAGTGTTCATCTCGTACGTCGTATCGTCTCTTTTAGCTCTTCCATTTTTAATATCGATTTAATAATATATTTCATATAAAAAAGTTATTTAAATATTTTTTTTGTTGCAATGGAACAGGAAAATAAAATAAAAAGAGTTTGATTTTGATGAAACGAATAGCTAAGAAGGTAACGATGGATTCTGTTCGTTATCATATCTTATATAATTAAATTTATTTATATAGTTAAACGTTATAGTATTTAATTATGCATCCATGATATATAGGGGAAAATTTAATACATATTATATATGAAGACATTGAAGAGTGCTTGATATTTAATGATTTAATCAGAAATTAAATTCGTTTGATTATATATATAGCATTGTCTTTTAATCTAATTAACTGTCAATTGATTTTCTTAATTTGTGTCATTTAATTCAATACTTTTCTATTCGTGTTCTCTTCCTTTTTTTTCAATTCAGTAAAATCCTCCTTTTAAATAAATCAATTAGTATGCTTAAAAAAATAATTAGTGCCAAAAATCAAAGTTTTAATTTTGTTTTATGTATTTCATGTGTATTCACTTTAATTTGGGGGATAATTTTGATTTAATTTGTAGTCAATACGACGTCATTCTTTTCTTTTTATTTTTTGCCTTTGAATAATCATTTTTCGGTTCTTTAAATTATTTTTTTATTTAATTATCATTTTTAAGTAAATATATTAATAAAGAAATATTAAAAAAAAGATTTTAAAAAATGGTTGACTTAAAAATATTTCAATACAACTTTTTTGTTACAATAATTTTAGTAAAAAAAATGTCTAATTTGTTTCCAATCTTAAAAAAAAATCTTCTTGTTAGTGAAAAAAATCCGAACTTTCGAATAAAAATCTTAATTTCTAGATATATCGTATCAATAAAATTTTATTACATTTTTCAGTGATCATCTGCAAGACCACAAAAAAATTATAATTTTTTTAGTCGCCAAAACATGTCGAACAAAAGACAAAGAGAGAGTTACAATCAAAATCAAGAATTTATCGACAACAATAACAGTTTTAGTATTGGAATTATGTCACGCGATGACGAAATCGATAGCACAAATTATACAAGATCTGGAAGTGAGAATCAAGAAAATGATCAAATTCCTATTTCTCATAACAACAACAAAAGAAAACGATATCATCGTCATACTCAATTTCAAATCCAAGAAATGGAAGCGTAATTTTTCTTTTCTTTTTTTTCTTATAACATTTTCTTATATATAAATATATATTATGTTGTTTAAATTTAATTAAATTATGTTTTTTTTATATATTAAAATGTAGTTTCTTCCTAGAGTGTCCGCATCCAGACGACAAACAAAGAAAAGAACTTAGTCGTCAATTGGGATTAGAGCCACTTCAAATCAAATTCTGGTTTCAGAACAAACGCACCCAAATGAAGGTACAAATACACATTTTTTTGAATTAATTTATTTGAGTTGTATTTTTTAAAAGATAAATTTTAATGAACAAAAAATATTTTTTTACTTTAATAATACATTATTTTTCATCTTTTAATTTCTTCTTTAGATTTTCAAAAATAAATAAATATTTTTCCAATAGTAATTAATACTTTTGTTCAACATAATGTATGCATAGTTACAATTCATTTTTTTTTGTTAAAATTTTGTTTACATATTCTTTAATTTTGATAGTAAAAAAATAACGAAGATAACTAATGATATTTATTTTTTTCGGAAAAAAAAATATTTTTCAAATAAAATTTTGAAGGATACCTTTTGAATATTATCTTGGTTGTTTTTTCATGACATTTAAAAAATTATATTATTCATTATTTCAATCGTAATATTTTCAATTCCAGCATTGTTATCAAATGTTGTATGGGCCGATAAGCCCAAAACTCTTTAAATTTAATCTGTGTGGTTAAAAGAAAAAAATCATTATTTTTTGCTCCAATTGGTTTAAATTCAAATTTTAGTCGTAAAATTGATAAGAAGAAATTTTGCAGAATCATAATGACCGTAGCGAGAACACAAAACTTCGGGCTGAGAATGAGAAGCTTAGATCAGAAAATCACCGGTGTCGACAAGCTATGGCTAATGCTTCATGTCCTCGCTGTGGAGGTCAAACCGCAGTTGCTGAAATGAGTTTAGAAGAACATCATCTTCACTTCGAAAACGCTCGGTTAAGAGCAGAGGTATGTATAATGTTCAGATGTATATATCATATTTCACCAAATCGAAAGATGAGGTAATGATTCTATCAAATTTCGTTTAGATCGAAAAAATAACTGCAATGGCGGGCAAGTATGTAAGCAATCCGGCCATGAACTATCCGGTTATGTCTCCTCCTATTCCATCGAGGCCATCGCAGCTTGGATTAGGAACTTTTGGAGGAGCTGTGAATGTGAATGGTGGAAACTTATTGAGATCTGTTAATGGAGTTGGTGCTGTTGACAGACCAATGATCATTAATTTGGCAGTTGGTGCCATGGATGAGTTTATGAGGATGGCTCAAGTAGATCAACCACTCTGGGTGGTTACAGGGCGTAATGAGACGGAGTTAGCTTTGAATGAGGATGAATACGCTAGGGTTTATTACAAGGGATTCGGGCCTAGACTGGCTGGGTCTAGAATCGAGGCGTCAAAGGGGACTGGAGTGGTGATTATGAATCATGTTAGCATCGTTGAGATGCTTATGGATGTGGTAACTAATTCAATTATCAATTTATGATCCTAATCTTTCGTGAATAGCGTTATTGTGTTTGAAATGTGTGTTTTACGCAGAATCAATGGTCGACGATGTTCACGGGGATGGTTTCTAATGCTTTGACTCATGAAGTTTTATCTAGTGGAGTTCCTGGAAACATCAGTGGAACTCTTCAATTGGTCTGTTTCTTTCTTTCTCTGTAATTTATATGTGAAGAGGAGTGAAACGAATCTTTTTGTTTGGTTGAATTTTGGCAGATGAGTGCTGAATTTCATGTTCCTTCGCCGATCGTTTCGGGCCGTGAAAGCAGCTTCGTTCGCTACTGTAAACAGCAGGGAGATGGTTTGTGGGCTGTGGTTGATGTTTCTGTTGACAGTTTCCATTCAAACAGCCAAAATAGATGTCGCCGGCGACCGTCTGGATGTATGATTCAAGAAATGTCTAATGGATGTTCTAAGGTATGTTAATAGTTAGTTATATAAGGAATGATATGCTGGTTTCTGCACAAATTTGCTTCATGGTATGTTGTTTAAAGGTTACATGGGTGGAGCATGTCGAGGTAGATGATAACGTTAGAAGTCACCAGACTTTCCAGCAAGTTATTAGCAAAGCACTGAGTGCTAAGCGTTGGGTAGCGACACTGGAGCGCAAGTGCGAGCGCTTAGCCAGCCTCTTATCCACCAGCATTTCATCTGGAGAAATGGATAGTATGTACTTATGACGAAATCTTTGAAGTGATCTCTTGTTTCTGAACAACAATGTTGAGTGTTGAATATGGTGAGTGTTGTTGGTGCAGTGATCACGACCCAAGGGAAGATGGGCATGCTGAACTTGGCAGAGCGGATGGCGATAAACTTTTTTGATGGAGTGAGCGTGTCGAATCCACATGCTTGGTCGACATTGCAGGGTGGAGGAACAGATGATGTCAGAGTTATGATGAGGAAGACTGTAGCTGATCCAGGCAGGCCACCAGGGATTGTTCTCAGTGCTGCTACTTCCTTATGGCTCCCTCTTCCTCCTAGGAAGATCTTTGACTTCCTAAGAAACGAGAATACTCGTAATAAGGTAAGGAAAACATCCACAGTTCACTTGATTTGGTTTCTAGTTTGTACAAGAGCTTTGGTTTCTAGTTTTTAAGACATGATTTGAGATCTGCAGTGGGATGTTCTCTCTAATGGAGGAGTTATGAAAAAGATAGCAAACATTCCTAATGGGAGAGACATCAGGAACTGCGTTTCCTTACTCCAGGTAAAATCAAATTGAACTCTTGATGTTTTTTTTTCCATCTACTATCTATCCTGCTGATTCGTTCTTCATATGACCAATGTTGAGATAGAAGGAAAGCTCTAACGACAATGGTATGGTGATACTTGAAGAGCACTGCACTGACCCAACAGGTTCCTTTGTGATCTATGCACCTGTTGACACCTCAGCAATGAGGAATGTTCTTACAGGAGGTGACCCGGACTATGTGGCTCTCCTTCCTTCGGGGTTTTCCATTTTGCCAGATGATACAGCTAAGCCTGCAGGAAGAGCCATGGGTGAAGGCAATGGTGGAGGATCATTCTTAACTGTTGCCTTTCAGATTCTGGTCGATTCACTTCCTTCGTCTGATCTGACTATTAGCTCAATTGCAACTGCGAATAATCTGATTGCTTGCACCCTAGATGGGATCTCAAAATCCTTGGCATGTGAGACTGCTTGAAAACACTCATTCAGTGCTCAAATATCGAATCAAGGTCATAAACAAACTAAAACAATGATTATATGTTAGCCAGTTAGCAGATATTCACCATGTTCTTCACGTTTATGTGCTAATCACAATTTTCTTTCCACAGGAAAAAAGCAAAAAAAAAAAAAAAGAAAAAAAAAAGAGAGAGAGCTACTTAGGTTTGAAGATAATCTGGAGTTACAGCAATGTTTCCAAAGGGGAAGGAGTTACAGCAATCTGGAGTTACATTTGGTTAGTCTTTAGTTTTGCTGCTTGATTTTAAACTTAGCAAAACTAAAAAGAGTTCTTTTTTTTTGGGTTTAAGTGAAAAAATGTGAATGGTTTCATTAGGTTCGGTAATTTTCTTCCCCATATATACTCATTTAGGATGAAAACAAAACCAAAAAACAAAAAGGATCGATTTTTCTTTTGCTCTCTATCTCTGAAGTTTGCTTTATCGAAAGTTCCTACCTGTTCTTTGAAAAGAGTGATTGCAGTGAGATATGGTTTTTGAGCGGAGCAATAATGTGAGAGTCTACTGTTAGTATTTTGTGTTCCATCAAACTTCATTTCATTTCAAACAAGGAAACAGATAATGTTGCTTGCAAGTTGCAACAGTAACTTTAACCAGAAATCAAGAGGGAAGGAGAAAGCATAAATGAGTAGACAGACACATGTGGTCGTACCTCAAGCATGCTTCCTCCTAGCCAAAATTGCAGGTTTCTTGCTAGTAACTCCATTACCTTTCATGGACTTAGAAGAAACAAGACCACGAAGAAGTGCTAAGATACCAATCCCCATGAAAGGAGCATATATCATCAACAATGTGTTAGATGCTTTCCCCGACCCTATCATATCTCCCAAGATAGCAGCCTACAAAGGTTTTCATTAGCCATTAATTCAACGAACTCTAATATCTCCTAGAAATTTCAGCAGATGAATCAAACGCATTGTTCAATGTTACATAAAATGAAGAGAAAGAGTAAGATCTATAGTGTACCATTGAAGTTACGAGTGAAGCTCCATAAATTAAACAGGTGGTACTGAACCACGACTTCCCAGCTAGCATCGCGTAGACATTGGCGATGGAGAGAGGCCAGAGGAGGAAGATCTCGCTCCAGATGAGTCCGACGAAGAAATGGGGCTTCTCAGTGGTCAAATAATCTTTATACTCAACGCTGTACCATTGATTTAAATCAGTGAGGAACGCAGGGAAAAAGTTACCGGGAAGACTCGTTTGGGCGTCGAATAGCGGCGTAATGAACACCATGAGAGCGAAGAATATGAAGAGAACGACATCGATAAGCTTGCTTAAAGCTCCCATTGTTTTCTCCTTCGATTGATTTTCTCTGCTTTGAATCTCACGTTGACCGCGACGACAAAGGAAGACAACCCGGTTTTTATTAAACCGAACCCTTAAACCGGCTGCCACTACTCCGGTTTAGATTTCGAAGATCATCAGTGACTTGAAGAGAAGACGCGATTCGAATTCGCGCGACGATCATTGTTGCAGTGATTGATAAGATGATTCTATTGCAGTGATCGAAGTTTTGCTTATGATCAATTTCAGGGTGTGCTTGTTTTCTTCGTGGTACAAGATTGGTTAGTATCTGAGAATATTGTGAAATCAAAATTAGGGTTCGTTTTTTGGTTGTTCTGTACTTGATCGATTCTCTTTCGATGTTATTTAGTCATTTTTCAGTTCACTTTGATCGGCTTGCAAAGTTCTCTTCGTAACAAGGTGATTTTGCATTTCGTATCGCAAATAAAAAATTGTATTTATATCTTTGGGTTATGTTCTTCATCTACTACAAAATCTTTTGATAAGTGTATTTACCTTTCTAAGTAATGTTATATCCTATGGAGTTTCAGGAAGTTTTGACTGTGAATTCCCAATGGAGCTTTGAGTACCTTTGAGTTTTTTGCTGCTCTTTTGCTTAAGTATCTCTTTGATCTCTGTTTCTCTCTTATCAACAACTTTGATCAAATCCTTGAAACTCGTTGCTCGGAAACTTCTCCCTGGTTGAGAAGGACCAGCCTCATGACCAACCTCCTGAACTGTTCTTTCCTCGTCACTGTCTCCTGGCCTTAACCGTTGGTATTGCCAGAAAACTCTCCAAGAGAAAACAGTGAGTGTGATGATCCAAACGATGCCACAGATGAGGAAGAGTCCCCAGAAACTCTTGAGGGAGATTTGAGTGTGAACAGTATCTGTGATAGGCATGGAGCATTCGTGGTCATAAGTTAGCCATTTCTTACGGATTTTCTCTAGTTTTCCTTCTTCAGAAAGTTGCAGGATCGCTGTGGACATGTCTACAGCTAGTGGGGAATCTCTCTGGAACGCCTGCAAAATCCGGTGAATCCGTAAGCATGGTTAATAAAGAAAGGTAAAGAATTTTGAGCTAACTTTTGAAGTGATTTTACATACGAATCCCCAGCCTGTGATGGTGAATTCCTGTCCAACTGTACGGAACTTGCAGTTACTGTTTGACAAGAGAGCTTTGATGTAAGGAAGTTCATCAACAATGGCTGCTACACCACCATTTCTCGGGCCACGCTGAAGAGCAGAGAGATACTGTTCTTCGTTTTTCAGTGGAATAATTCTTGATGGGGCAATGCTAAGTTCATTGACCAGATACTTCCAAGCAAAGGTACCATCTTGGACTCCAATGGGTTCATTGCTGTTTATCAGACTCTCCATTCCTTCTATCCGAGATGTTAACTGTTGCACGGTGAGAATTGAAGTTAGACTTGCCGTGTAACTTGAATTGATGATCAGAACCACAAATAACCATAAGAGTAGCACCATCCTCCCTAAAGTGCTCACTGTATTCTCCCCTGAAGATCAAGAAAAGAAGTAGAATGAGAGCAGAATACAGTCGTCAGAGAAGAATAGGTTAAGGAAACTCGGAATTGAGTACATACGGTGAGAGAAGAACATTGTTGAGAAGGTAAACCTGCAATGTTGAAGACCAGAAAGGAAGGTAAACATGAACTTTTTGATTCGCTGACTGTATTGTTCGTTCATAAGGTCAAGGACTAGGAACTAACCAGAAGATGGTGATGATTTGACGCCTAGGAGGACCACGGAATTCTTCATTAAAACGGTGTTCAAGAATCCAAATGATGGCTCCAACAAAGAGAAAGAAGGCACCAGTCACAGCCCACATTTGTATAGTGAACGGCTTTAGAAACGACCAAGGACTAGACTTGGCTTCCTTTACTGGAGCTACCACTACAAGCCCTGATTCCATAAATGGCTGAGTGAAATCTACAAACTTGGTTCTGTTTGTAACAATTGTAACATCCCCAACAGCTACATCAAAATTCTGAAGACAAAACAGAGAAAAAGACAGGTTAGTATATCTACTTGAACATGATTTGAATCATTAAAAGAAGAAAGAAAGATTCACATTTGCAGCAACTTCACTTATAAGATTGTCATAGGAAGGATTTTTATTCCCATCTCCATATAGTATATAAGTACGTGGAACATGATATGGAAGCAATTCAATTGCAGCTTCAAAGATATCAATGCAATAGCCTTTAACACCAGGAGGGTTAGTATCTTTAGATACATAGTTTTTGTAGCTCACACGGTTTGGTACCGCGATTTTCAGGGGATTTCCGTTGTGAGGAAAAACCCATCCACGTGGAGTCTTTGTTACTTCACCTGGCCATATGATCTTATTAAGATGTTGATTTCTTGCAGATGTGTTTGATGGCTTAGAGTATAATGTCTCTGGTTGCTTGATTGATAAACCTGTATGATTTGACCAGTACCCGATTCTGTGTAGACCTGTACTTCTTATGTTTAGAATGTCGTAAGCTGGATTAACCCGGTTTTTCTCTGAATCAAACTCGATTTTCCCGGTTAAACCTGTGAAATTCATATCAAGAATGATCTGTAGGAGCCTCTCCCCTTCATTGAAAACATTAAGTTCTGATAACTTAATGTTGCTACCATTGGTTTTCCTCAGATTTGGATCACTGGAGAAAGTAACTGTATTGTGTTCACTGAAGAAAACATCGAGAGCACGAGCAACTAGCCACACGGAATCATAAGCGTAAAGTGCATAAGAATTGAAGCCATCACTTTCTGAGCTGTTCTCAGCTTTAAGCTTCTTCTTCCATCTTTCTTTAAACCGTCTCTTCTTGTTACTTTCAGGTGTATAATGGCGGAATGCAACCACTCCTTGCAAGAGATTCTTCATAGTTTCAAGACCCAAAGGTTCCATGGAGTCCAAAGCTGTAAGAAGCCAATCAGTAGTGATCCAAACATAGCCACTGTTCATCATTCCAAGAGATTTAGCAACAGAGAATATGTTCAAACCAGAATCAGGATTCACATGAACAACAAAGATACGAGATTCCATTTGATTAACAGAAGCTAACAACTCCTTAATGGTACTATTATCTGCACCAGATCTAAATGCAGCCTTATAAGAGATCTTGGAACGTTTCTTGGCTAATGCATCACCTAACACAGAGACCCCATTTCTACCATATTCATCATCCACAAAAATTGCTACAACTTCTCTCCATCTACAATAAGATATAAGATCTGCAATTGCATACATCTGGAAGTAATCATTCTGTGTTGTACGGATGAAATAAGGGTACTCAAGTGAAGTAAGAGTTGGGTCTGTTGCTCCAAAACCCAAAAGAGGTACATGGAGTTCTTTAGCTACATGAGAGATTATATGACCAATTTCTGAAGATTGTGGACCAAGAGCTGCAACTATTTTGGTCTCCATTAGCTGCAAAGCTACACCAGAAGAAGCATATGAGAGATCTTCTTTGAGGCATTTTCACAAGCTACTTTCAGGCAACTAATAAGATAATCTCTTTGATTAGAGTTTACTAGAAGAAGTACCTCCCATGGTGCCAATAAAGCCACTGCAATTTGCGTCATGGAGGATAATATTGAGATGGGTATCTTTGAGAATCGTTTGATCAGCGTTAACGTCGTCAATTGCGGCCATAAAAGCAAGCTTGGCCGCTCTTCCAATGAAAGAATCATAAGTAAACAGAGCTCCAACATTTACGGAGCTTGGCCGAGAAGAAGAAGAAGGGTTTCTTGAGAAATTGCTTCTTTCAGAACCTTCCGTTGGCAAAATCAACAAAGCAGAAACACAAAAAAGGAGAATTCCCATGGAAAAACCTCTAATCATCACGAAAAATCTCATCTTTGACTGAATTTTACGATCGAAGTAAATATCTGATCGTAGAGACATTAACGACCAGTCACATCAACATCGAGTGGAAGAAAATGGATTTGACAAAAATACAGAAGAGTCTTGACATTTCCAGGAAATCAAATCAAAGAAAGAAGAAGAACGAAGAATCAAACACTTAGATTTTAATCAACAGACACTGAAAAATGCTCATGTTTACATACATACATAGATATACGATATATATATATATACATGTATCTAATCATCTTGGATTCGGTATAGATTAGTGCTTACATATATAACAGAACTTAAAATGGAGGAAATAATAGCTTGGGCTTTTTTTTAATCCTAACTTGGGGATCTTATTAACTACCCAAAATAATGTTATTGTTAATTAACCAATTTATAAAATATTTTAACGTTATTTTTAGTAAGTATTTGTAGTTTTTCCAAGGTTCTAATCATTTTTCTAAATTATTTAGTTTGATTTATTTAATAATATAAATAAACACAGTTACACAGCTATTGTCGGCCTATTTTAAATTGAAATAGATTTTAGAAAAAGATAAAAACATGTTGAGAACGAGAACAGAGAACGCCGTGGATGATGACGATAAAATTACAATAAAGTAAAAATGGATAAAAATAAATTAGAAAATAATTGGTCCGACAGACAAAACAAAATTAGTATCAACAAAAAAAACTATATAATATGAGAATATGTCCAACTTGGATAAATCATTTGATAAAGCTCATGACCGCATACTTCTTGGAACGTGGCAATTATTAGCAATAAATAAGGACATTAAACGTAGCTATGCATATATAAATCCAAGTTTTTTTTTAAATTATTATTTTGACTAATAAACATATACACACATATTAAAATTTGGATGATTTAGCCTTAGTTTTTAATGGGATTGACTCAAATTTTGCCCTAGTTTTTATTATTCGATTTTAATTTTAATTAAATATATTTTAAGTTTATAATTTCTCTACTTTTACAGGAGATTTTCTTCGAGTTTTGTTAATACCGAATCCGATTGGATAAACCCCCAAATTTAAGTTGATAATATAAACAATTGTTCATCATAAAAATATATTAGTTTTACAGAAAATTCAGCAAAGTTTGGAATATATAAGAACTGACTTTAATCACGTTTCCATGCTTTTCATGAGTTTAGATGTGATTAGAAACTTAAACCCTAAAAAGCAAAAGAACATTTTCTTTAATTAAGCAAGGAATACTTAATTAAGTTCTCTCTTTTTTTTCTCTTTATGTCTATTTTTAGTTATAATTCTTAATGTTAAAGTTTATGCTTGATTTATTTATTTAATTTATATTTCCATTAAAGGAAGGCCTTCTAAGAGAAACTTCAAATCTGGCCAAGGTCAATTCAAAATTCCAAATAAATGCTCTTTTATTCATATACAATTTCTAACAACAAAAAACAAGTTATTACAACTAAACACGTTAAAAAAACACACTAATTACTTTCAATGTAGTAAACAATGAACTCTAACTTGTATAAAGCTTATAGTAAAATTCAGTAACATTTATTTACATTACAATTTCCTCTCATAAGAGTCTTTACTCAGCAATTTCTTACATCTGTATTAGATTGAAGTTCCACAACACGAGATTGGTTGTTGAAGTCATGACTCCTGAACATTCTCTTGATAGCTTCTTCTCTCTCATCTACAAACTCAAAGAAACTGAACACCAGTTCCTTAAACCGTGCTGTCGGAGAAGACGAAGAAGTTGGTGGCATTGAGTCTCTCCTCTGCATCTGTTTGTACCGTACGAACTGGCGAACCATCCTGAGAATAAACAACAAGAACGCTGTAATAGAGATTGCAATACAGACAAGATACAACCCTTTGAAACTCGAGACATGAAGTTGATTTGGCTCTGGATTCCAGTTTGGTTTCTCCGGACAACTCGTTTTGCATAACCATTTCTTACGAATCTCCTGCATTTTTCTAGATTCGGAGAGTTTCAAGATTGCTGTTGACATGTCTATAGCAAGTTGTGAATCTCTCTTAAACGCCTGTTATATGATAGATAACAGATTTAAGAAAAAGGCTCAAATCATTTGTTATCTTGGTCTATTATTTATGAGAAATGTGTAATGTACTTACAAATCCCCAGCCACGGTGCATAAAAGGTTCTCCAACGATCTTGAAACCTGTTCGTTCTGCTAGAAACAGTTCGATGTAAGGGAGCTCATCAACTATGGCAGCTACACCTCCCCAATTCGCTGGTCCAAGCAGTAGAGCCTTTTCATACTCCTCAGTGGAGCCCAGGGGAACTAGCCTTGACCGGGACATGCCAAGACTGTAGGTTAAGTATTCGAAGGTGAATGTCCCAGCCTGGTAACCGATAGGCAACTCGCTTGTACGCAAGCTATCGATGCCAGTAATAGCCGAAGGGAGCTGTTGAATTGTGAGGATTGAGGTGAGGTTTGCTGTGTAGCTTGCAGTCAGAACCATCAATAAGAAGAGCCATACAATCATCACTAGTCTTGCTAGATTGCTTATCGTCTCTTCCTCTGTTGACGAACAAGATAAATACCAATATGGTAGATTTGGACAAAAAATCATCAGATTGATTCAAAATTCTCATAATAATTTGTAAATCTATCAGTTCGTATTCATGCAAGATGAATGAGATTGAAGCTACTCACGGTTTCTCTTGAAAAGAGTTGAGAAGCTGAACCTGCAATTAACGAAAAACAGTTAAAAAATTGTCAGGAGAGTGAAATCTCTCATATCACTAACGTTAACTTTCTGAAGAAGAAATGAATTCAGACATAACTCCAAGAATGTACTAACAAGTTCAGTGTCTATTACCGTTTGGACTTGGAAGATTATTTGCAGAAAAAGCTCGACTTACAAGATCATTGTGATGAGTTGTCTTCGTGGTGGCCCTCTGAAATCTTTGTTGACGCGATGTTCCAGGATCCAGATGACTATGGCAATAACAAGGAATGAGGCTAGAACAACGCACCATAACCGGGGAGTGAAGGGTCTCAGAAAAATCCACGTGGGGTTATCGTTGTTAGTTGGAATCACCACAACAAGACCAGTAGAAGCATACGGTTGCGAGAAATCGGCTGATTTTGATCGGCTTGGGACTATAGCGATATCCCCAACAGCTGCATCATATACCTGAAAATATAGGAAAGGGGAAAACAGAGCAATGCCCAATGATAATCTAAGTAAATGTTACTCTGAGAATGCTCAGTGATCTCCAAGCTTTCCAAAGCAGTTTTCAACGTATTTTGATGTGGATACTTACGCCATCCACGACCATTTGGATAAGCTGGTTGTAGTCAGGACTTGAATGACCATCCCCAAATGGCACGAAAACGTATGGAACGCTGTAGGGTACGAGCTTAAGAGCTTCAATGAAGACATCAATGCAAAAACCTTTGATTTGATGGCTACTGTTCTTCTCTTCTGTCACAAACTCAACAAAACTCACTCTTCTTGGAACACCAATCCGCAATGGGTTTGCAGAATCTGCAATGACCCAACCACGTGGCTTTACACGGCCACCACCGGGCCACGTTATGTTTCCAAGTTTTCCATCAGAAATTACACCGTTCGTCTTCTGTGTTCTTTGAGTTTCTGGCGCGACAACCGAAAAGCCTCTATTCTTTGACCATAAACCAACAGTATGAACGCCGGTTTTGTCGACATTGATTATTTCGTAGTCACAGCCAATGACATTTCGACCAGAACCAAACTGAACTTGACCAGCTATACCAGTGAAGTTCACCTCCAGGAGTTTTTTAAGCAGAAGCTCGCCGCTGTTGAAAACTTTGATTTTCTCCAGCTGCAATTTAGTTCCTTGTGAACGAATCAACTTCTCAGAGTAAGAAAATGTTATGTTGATTCCCTCATTCAGCAACTTCTCGAGACCATATGCAATCATCCACACAGTATCATAAGCATGGAATGCATAGGCATTCATTGACCTGTTGCTGTGCAGTCTATGTCTGAATTGCTGCATCTTGATAGATTCTGGGATATGTTGACGAAGCCCCACTACTCCTTCAAGGCGTTTCAAAATACTTTTGTCACTCAAAGAAGAGTCTAAGGTAACAGAGAGCCAGTCTGTGGTGAGCCACACGTATTCATGGGTCATCATCTGCAGCTTTTGTGCTATACTAAATATTCTGAGCAATGGGTCAGGACCAAAATGAAGAATATATACTCGAGGACCGATGGACTTCGATTTGTTTAAAGCATCTATAACAGATTTTTCATCAGAATGAACTGAGAGCGGCACTTTATAGGAAAGTCTGGATCTTTTCTTATACAGTAGATCATCTAATGCAGAAATTCCATTTCTTCCGAGCTCATCATCTGAGTAAACTGATATCACCTCTTTCCATCCATAAAAATCGATCAGATCGGCAAGGGCAGCCATTTGGTGGGAATCATCAGGTGTGGTCCGGAGAAAGAATGGAAACTGAAGCGCAGAGAGAGTTGGATCAGTTGCTCCAAACGAGACGAGTGGAAACTGAAGCCCTTTGGCAATATCAGATAATGTATGAGCTATGGACGATGAAATTGGGCCGATCATAGCTACTACTTCTTTCTCAAGCACTTCAAAAGCTGCAAACCAACAGTCACTAAAACTTAAACCAGGCCATTAGAGATAATAAAACCAAAATTATGCTACCGATGATGTATGGACAACACATATTCTAGATGAGACTGCCTGGTTTGGGTCTGACGTCTATATAGTTCTACGCAGTATTAGCATTTTAAACCTGATTCAAAACAAAATTAAAGTATCCATCATTTCCACTAGTTTATGTCAGCTTGTAAAACGTCACTCTAAGTGTATCCTTGAACATATTAAGAGTACTCCACTCTATAGCAAAAAGCCTACAAGACACAAAAGAAAACAATACCTCCAAATGCCCCATGAAATGCATTACAGTCAGAGTTTTCCATGAACAACCTTAGCTCCGTTTCTTTGAGAACATTTGAGTCAGCGTTCACATCAGACACAGCAGCCTCGAGAGCTACCTTTGCAGCACTTCCGATAACTGAATCAAAAGTGAAAACAGCACCAAGGTTCACCACCGGAGGCCTTTGGCAACCCATTGGAACCACCAGAACGGACAGAACCAATGCCATTACAGCCACGGATGCGTCTATGCCCAGTCCCATGAGGACAATGCAATCAAACCAAGGAACAGTTCAGATAGCTTTTTGATGCGTTGCCACACAGACACGAACAAGAATCATATCTTCTTGATCAACTGCCATTTCAGTATAGAGGTAAGAAAAATACTAAAATAGAGACTAATCCACCTTCTCTAACAAGAATCTGACAGAAAAATCAAGATTACTGATCAGGAGAAGAGCCAATCAAGATCTAAGCGAGGAGCAATCAAACGTCTTGGCTTTCAGGCAATCAAATCAAATCCCGAAATTAACTAAAAAGGCAGAAGATGAAAGCATTCGTACAAAATACAAACAAATGATATGGGTATGATTATGTACACACATTTATCAGGAAATATAACTAAGAGAGAAGATTTTTAGCAAATCATAACAAGCAAGGAAGCTTACAGCCAACGGAACATATAGCAGATCAAAGTCAGGAATCGAATCAAAAGAGAAAACTTACCAGAAAAGATTCGGTACAACAGCGACTATTCTCTCCTTTCTTTCCGCAACCTTCAGGTTCTCCCTAGACTATACATAAACATTTTTTAAGCAAAAAAGTTAAACGATAAAAAAATTCACAGCAAAGCAACGAATTATAAACATCAAAAGTCAGAAATCAAAGCAAAACAACCATTAACAGAAACTAACCAGCATCCAAAAGAGGCCAAAAGAAATCCTTACTCTACAGTTCCCTTCGTCGTCTTCTTCTCGTCGCTTAACGAAAAAATTGAAAAGCTGAAACGAGACGGAAAACCTGTGAAGTGGTAGCGACTCCATTTAGTTTAAACTTTGAAAATCCTATCTCTATTGTAGCCAGGCAGCCATTTCTGTAGATAGATTAGAGCTACTGGGCCCATCTGTAGGCCCAAATATGGCCTGTTAAAGTTTATTTCAGTAAAACAGTGATAATTCTGGATTTCGCCATTTTCAGGAGAAGTTTTGCTTTTCTTTGCATCATTGAATCAGCAAGAAGTTTTAATAAGATCTCAAAAGTCAAATTATACATGGATCATCTTGAACTACAACAACAAAAGTGAAGTTTCTTGGAAGTGTACCGAGTTTACTTTGATCAATCATCACCATATGCCTTGAAACAGAACCGTTCACGATAAGGAGCGTTAAAGAAAAGATCTGCTTCTAACCATTTTGGGTACCGGACAAGATCTCCAGCCAAGAATTGCATATACTTCTTGCTTCCTTCAGGTACAACTCGAACTTCACCTTCTTCTATGTAAACCAACTGGTCTACTTGCCAGTCCCATGGCAATTTACATTTCCCTGTCTTCCAAACTGACCATCTTGATACTCCAAGTTCCTCTAATCGTTTCTTTGAAACTTTCCTTTCTACTTTCACATTGTATAGCTCCTCTAATCGTTTCTCTGGGTGCATACATGTTACCCTAAGGGGTTTTTGAGCAGCAGGATGTGACAGGTTGGCTGTTTTCTTGCATTTTGTGATGGAGCCTGGGAGTGGTGTCACCATTAACAGACTTGCCATGGCTGCTTCTTTTCAAGTTTTGTGTCGAATGTTGCTTACAGAGTTTAGATCTGCAGATGAGGAGATTAATCATCAGGACAAGATATCTTAATCTCCTTATACCACAATACGATTTCTATAACAGTTAAGAATCATGAATCCTAAGAGAGCAATGAAACATTACAAATTCGTTTAAACTTATTTTCTAATTGAGATCGGAAGAGTGGAGTTTTCCCAAAATCCATGAATTTTGTCCCAAACAGAGCGATTCTCGATAAAAAATTCCAATTAACTCTCACCATTCAATCAACAGCTTTCCCCCAAAACCCTAGACGAATCCCAAGGGAGAAAATCATCCCAAATTGAAGAATTAACACTCGAAGAAACACCAGAAAACTAATAAATTCGTCCGATTTCTTAAAACACAACGAACATAATACAAATTCGAAGCGAAATCAAAATTCCTTACCGTGAAAAGTGAAGAGAGCGGAGGAAAATGGAACTCTAAGCGACTCTGAGTTCTCGCAGCAAAACCCCTAAACCCTGACCCAGAGGCTTATCCCTTCCGATTTGATGAGTCATAAAAGGAAATCGAGGGGATACAATAAAATTACAGACCGGACCTTAATATTTAAATGTATTTTAAGTTTACACCAAACATTTTTTTGTTGCTTTCTAACCCCAAACTTTTTATTTCATTTTTTTGTTCCTGTGATATAACCCGTTTAATTATAACGTGTCGCATTATCCGACACATTTCCTCTCTTTCCTTTTTCATCACAAAGCTTTACTTCGGAGTTCGGCCTTTATAAAGGCTGCGTTTACAATAGTTCCCGATATTTCCCGAACTCATGGTGGTTCTGCAAATTCAGCAGTTCAATGGGTTCGTTAATTGCTCATCAAGGCCTCGAAAAATCCGAGGAAGAGGAAGAGTTCCGACCACCGTTTGCATTCAAACACAAGTAGCTCCCTCTAGAACCCAGGTTAAGCTTTCTCTTGATTCCACTAGAGAGTTCTTAAGATATTTTCTGTAACTGCTCCAAAAGCTTTTTGTTTGATGAACAATTCCCTTTATTCTCTGTTTCTTCCTTCTGGGTTTCTATTGTTTTCCCCCAAAAAAATAGTTTTCCTACAAAATCTTCCATTAATAAGCTAATTACTGCTTTAGATCAAGATAATGAGCACTTATGAATTAAAATCGTTTCGATATTGCAGAAGATAATGGAGAAAATTTCTACCGGTGAAGAAGCCGGCGGTGCTGGTGGAGCTTACTCTTACAATGCCTTGAAGAGACTTGACAACATTTGGTCCAACATATGTACTCAAACAACAGGTATAACAACAACATTTGCACCTTTTTATATCAAGAAAAAATGCTAAATTTGGTGATGAAATTACTCTATGATCCAACACTTTGCAGCGCCACAAAAAACCCAACAAATAGTTTCTCGGGTTTCTGGTGTTTCTCAAGACTCTGGTACGGGAAACAATCTCCTGGGCACATTTGATATTGCAGTTTGTGGAGGTACTTTGGGTATCTTCCTCGCTACTGCTTTGTGTGCAAAGGGTTTAAGAGTTGCTGTGGTCGAGAGAAATGCAATCAAAGGGGTAAATAAAACCTTCTAATCCAATTCTTTGAAGTGCCATTAACAGCTTGAGGAGCTTTAGCTGATGGTTTTTGGTCTATGGTTGTTTCAGAGAGATCAAGAATGGAATATCTCAAGGAAAGAGATGAAGGAGTTGATTGAAATTGGAGTTTTAACCGAAGATGAGATCGAAGAAGTAATTGCTGCAAAATTCAATCCGGTATAGCTCCAAATCCATTATAGTTTAGGTTCTTTTTCTTCATTTGTCCTGAAAAAATGTGAGCAAATTCAGAACAGATGTGGATTTGAGAATCTTGGTGAGATTTGGGTTGAAGATATTCTTAACCTCGGAGTTTCGTGAGTCTTCTCCTCTTATATTCTCCAATATCTTCTGCTAACTTTTGAAGTGATGATCTGGTTTTCCATCTTTTTTATCGAATCAGCCCGGCTAAACTTGTGGAAACTGTGAAGCGACGCTTCATTTCTCTTGGTGGGGTCATTTTAGAAGGCTGCAGTCTTTCAGAAATCTTGATCTACGATGATTTAGCTGTGAGTTATCTAAAGCTTTCTATGTATAGAACATTCCAAGTAAGAAGAAAATTCAACATATTGGTACCTTTTTGATTGATAGGTTGTGCAGCTTTCTAAAGGTGACATGTTGTCTTCTCGTCTGGTCATTGATGCAATGGGGAATTTTTCTCCTATTCTGAAGCAGGTCAGATTTTGCCCTCAATTTCTGTGTTGCCCTGTCACAATTTTCTCGTTGTCATTGATGAGAATACCATTATTTGCTTGTATTCGAAGATTAAACGTGGTAGAAAACCAGATGGGATGTGTCTTGTTGTTGGATCTTGTGCCCATGGATTCAAAGAGAACTCAACAAGCGATGTAATCTATAGTTGTTCATCTGTGAGCAAAGTTGCGGATTCCAATGTACAACTCTTTTGGGAGGTAAAAGCTTCCGTCTCTAGTTCTGCAGAACACACAAGGACAGAAAAATGAGTTTAATTAAGAATACTTATTGTTTCTTTAAGGCATTCCCAGCTGGCTCTGGTCCATTAGACCGAACTACTTACATGTTTACTTACACTGAACCGCAATCAACATCTCCGAGTTTAGAAGAGTTACTTGAAGAATACTGGAACTTAATGCCTAAATACCAAGTAAGATTCCATCTTCCTCAAGATCCTTCTATTTCTTTTACCTGATGTGTCCTTTTGTACAGGGAATCTCTTTAGAAGATTTGGAAATATTGAGAGTTGTATATGGAATTTTTCCTACATACAGCAATAGGTACTACCTTCGCATGGAAGTTGAATCTCCATCATTGATATATTGCTGCATTCTGGCATATCTAATCTTTACCCTTTTGGACTTATCTTTAGTCCGTTGCAAGCAGCATTTGATCGTGTTCTACAGGTTGACTTTGTTCACTTATACATAAGCTGCCAAGAAAAGTGTGATGGAAGTTTCTTACAAATCATTTACACTCACCGCAGTTTGGTGATGCTAGCGGTATTCAATCACCTGTTTCATTTGGAGGTTTCGGAAGCTTGACCAGACACCTCGGAAGATTATCCAATGGTATACTTCCATTCTCTGACATTATGCTCCTTCGAACTCTCTGAATCTGCAGCATGTTTCCACGAGCATTTAGAATATAATACTAAGATATTCAGATTTTTCTGATAAAAAGGAATCTATGAAGCAATAAATGGAGATTTTCTGGACTCAGAGAGCTTGTCAAAGCTAAATCCTTACATGGTAAAGCTTTGTGTTTCTCGCTGTCACATAAAGAGTATTCACTTCACTGAAGTCATGTGTCTTTGGTTTCAATGACAGCCGAACTTGAGCGCATCGTGGCTATTTCAAAGAGCCATGTCTGCGAAGCAACAACCTGATGTTTCACCTGGCTTCATCAACGAGCTTCTCCATGTGAATTTCAAGAGTATGCAGGTATGTACACCTTCATCTTATGTTGAAACTGCAAAACAAGATTTTCAAACTTCAGCTTCTGAGCAATGGTTTTATATTTTGTTTTGTAGAGATTGGGTGACCCAGTTCTCAGACCATTTCTTCAAGATATCATACAGTTTGGCCCTCTAGCAAAGACATTAGGCCTTGTCATGGTAACTAAACCTCAGATAATTCCATCAATATTCAGACAGGTAAGTGTTCAACAAAACCTGTTAACTTCAGATTAGAACCAGAAACCCCAGAAAATGCAAACTAAAGATTGTCCATGGAATCTGGTTTTCTTTGATGACTTCCTCAGGTCGGGATACCTGTTCTGCTCGATTGGTTCATTCATTTTTTCATGCTTGGCTTGTATACGTTCCTCTCTGCATACATTGATCCAGTTATAAGGTGAACATATTTCTGACTCTCTTCAAGAAATTAAGACTTTTCTACAAAGATCTGCCATGATTCTACAACATAATGTTTCCTAAAGACATTAAGACTTCTTGATCTTTTTGCATATTCTCAGGCCAATGATAGAAGAATCTCCATTAAAGACGAAATTTGAGTGGAAGAGACGTCTCGAGGCCTGGAAATATGGAGCTGGCCTCGATTACGAATTGTGATTATATTCGTTTTCTCCAAATACTGCCAGTGATACCCTCAGCATCCATTGTTCTTATCTATTTTCATTATAGATGACTCGCTTCTTGCATATATATATCTTACCCTTAAAGAGTCTTGCCCTCTTTTCTAAAGTTCCTTCTGGAAGAATCAGCATCAGTTTAGAGACTACCTTCCAACATCAGATCACGAAAACATCATATTCACTTCTTTAGCTCCAGCCATTAACACGTAAATCGGGCTTACCAGGTCAAGCAGATCTTAGTTTGAAGACGGTGTTTAACGTTCCAGCGGAATGCATACTTCCAACAAGTGCAGTATAAACCTTATTATCTATGGTATACCCTTTCCTTCTCATCTCGTCGTACAATCCAAAGGCTTCGTCCGATTTTCCAGCCTTGGACAAACCTGAGATCATCACCGAGTATGTAACAACATTCTGGTCTAAACCCTTCGACCCCATCTCACCAAAGAGTCTCATTGCTTCGTCCACATTATCAGCAATGCATTCTCCGTGTATGAGTGATGTGTAGGTATATGAATCCGGATTCATCCCTTTTGCTTTCATATCGTCCCTTAGTTTACGAGCGTCCTTTACTTTCCCTTGCTTGCAGTAAGCATAAATCATCACATTGTATGTGATAGCGTTGGGTTGTACTCCCTTGCTGTTCATCTCCACAAATATCCTCTTTGCCTCCTCAATGTTCCCTTCTTTGCAGCAAATATCAATCAAATTAGTGTAACTAACCGTGTTAAGGCTCACACCACCCTCCATCATCCTGAACAGCCATTGCTTTGCCTCATCATACCTTTTTAATTTGTTCAAACAACTAGCAATTGGATTAAAAGTAAAGACATCAGCTTGAAACCCTTTCTTCTCCATCACATCATATATCTTTAATGCATCATCAATCATTCCCTTCCTGCAGTACCCATTAATCAATGTATTGAATACCACTTGAGTGATATTAACTCCTCGGCTTTGCATCTCCTTCATCAATATTTCAGCTGCGTCCATTTCCCCTACCTTACATACGCCATTGATGAGTGCCCCGTAAGTGTGACTAGTTGGTGAAAGTCCCTTCTCTGTCAATTCATCAAACAACAAAAAAGCCCTTTTTATATTTCCTTCTCTGCAATGCCAAGTTATGAGAGAAGTATAGACATGAATGTCAGACTCTATTTCCCTGTCACGCATTTCGTCGAACAGCTTATCCGCATCCCGCATTTTCCCCTTCTTGATGCTCATTTCCATCAAAAGCGTATACGTAACCTTCGTATACACCACTCCATTCTTCTTCATCACTTTCAAAATTCCTTCTGCACCAGAGAAGTCTCTCTGCTTGACATAACAATTGATAAGAGTGTTATAAGTATATGCTTCGGGTTTAATTCCTTTGCTGGAGAATTCCTCTATCAGTACCCTACTCTTTTCAACTTCACCTCTTCTGCACAATCCTTCGACCACCATAGTTAAAGAATAAACAGTTATTTTCACTCCAGCATCCACCATTCGCCTGAAAAAGTCCAAACAGAGATCAATTTTCTGGCGTTTCTTCGCCGCGACCAGAAAAACAATGCAGGATCTCTCATCGATACTCAATCTCTTCCCTACCATGTAATCGAAGACCCTTAGACACTCTTCAAACATTCCATTATCCACATAAACCCTAAATAACAAATCAAAAAACGTTTCCACAAATTCAAACTTCTCTTCAAAAATGTCACAATCAACCATCGCCGACCCTAAACTCTCAATCGGTCGCTCGTAAAACCCGTCGATAGCAACCGAATTTAGCAGAGATCTCATCTCATGGAACTTCTGTTCGGTATACAACCGGTGAGCTAACGTCACTACCGCAGCGAGATCAGGTTTAAAACGGGATTCAAAAGTCCAAAGAAACTTGAAGAACCCAATGCAGGAATGAGTAGGAAGATTAGGTTCCGAGAGAACAAATCTGGTTACATTAGAATTCAAGTTAAAAAGAAGCGATGGATTGGATTGAAGTGTTCCGATTCTGGACTTCACCAGGTACCCTAAAATCCTTTTAGCCGCTTCTTGGTCTGATATCTGAACCGTAGGATTTCGCTTCAGTCTTCCAAAATCAAACAATCGCGAGAGTTTGGCAGACGACATGCTTCTGATTTCTTTGTTCATGATTCGTTCGAAGAAACTTGAGAATTTACTTCACCAAAAGATTCAAACTCTTCTCTCCAGTGTTTTTAAACCTGGAAACTACCAGGCGACCATATCCGGTCCAGTCTTGAATCTAATTTAGTGGTCGAGTTTTAAAAAGCCCATTAATAAATTTGTGAACTAAATAATTTATCCACCTTTTTTTTGTTAACTCAAGTATTTTATTTTATCTATGGTTTTAATTTGAACTCTGTTTAATATCTTTATAATTACAAAATCTGAATATAAATTTTTGTAAGTGAACTTGATGTTTAAAAAAAAAATGACATTCCCTTCCATCTTATATGTATAAAAATCATTGTACTATTTTAATATAATGGTTCGTAAACGTGTCTTGGAATCGGCATTTTAATGCCTTTTTTTTGCTATAATTAATGCCAAGAAAATAACCTATACTTTTTAATAATTTCAATCCCTTAATAATTTCGTTGACCAAATTTGACTGTTTATAAAATTATGCATGCGCAGGATTATTATAAACAACAAGTGATGGAAAATAAATGGTTGTACATTAAATTAAAATGTCATAGCTCTTAGGGTTTGGTTTGTAGCATATAGTTTAATCGAAAAAATAATAAATGTCTCCTCCATTAGAAAATTCAGTCGAAGTTCAAAAAAAAAATTAAAAAATTCAATCTTGTGGAATTACTTTTCAACATATTCATACTACATAGTACATACAAAATCGTACATAAATAAATATATACATATATATTTTTATATATCAACACACATAAAAAACTAAAAACAACATGCTCATAAAAAAAAATCTATAACTTGTATATCAATACTACATTAACAGATCAGTGTGTATACATCAAATATATGTATCTAAATATATAGCGCTAGTTATGTAAAGGGTTTGCGCCGGTCGGAATCTTTCGTTTCTCCGGTGAGAGTTCTCCGGCGGTGATGACACGTGTACCATACGAAGGGTGAAAGTGAAAGCCTCTGTTTCTTGAAGAAGGTCCAGAGGAAAAGCTTCTTCTCTTAGAAAAGTGAATTGTTGGAGTTTTTGATAAAACAAGAACAGTGAAGAAGAGATAGAGAAGAAAGATACAAAGAAGAAGACGAAATCGAATCATTCTTTTTTTTTGTTATAAAAGATCCCAAAAACAAAAACAAAAAACAAAGAAATGGTTGGGACTATGTGAATTTAATGGATACACAAACTTTTATATTGTTTGTATAAAAATGTTGTATTTATCATTTATTTCTTCGTGGACATGGTTGGTCCACTTTCTTAAAGTCTCTCTGTGTGCTCCACTTTTTGTGTATAATTTTAAAAATACTTTTCAATTTTGTAAATTTGTCTTAAAAAGATGCATATGTGTAGACTCGTAACATTTTTACAAAATCAAATATATGTAGTTTAAAATATTTTAATTTATGTATATTATATTTTTATTTATATAATTTGAATGCATAATTGTATGAAGATTTAGATCTAATGCAAAATAAATATTCATATTTGTGATAAAAAAATACAAAGAATATACAACAAATATAGTATGCTATCATCACTTCTCCCACCTAAAAATAGGGTGATAACTGATTTTTATCATTTTTTATGTAATATTTTAATATAAAATCGAAAAAATAAAATAAATCGAGCTGCAATAAATGGAACGAAAGAAACTTGAACAAATACTTACCACATTTATGGTTTTTTTTTTGTAAAAGAAATTTTTTTTTCGAATTTCTTAAATAAAAATTGAATATTGGGCAATTTGTACTTTTTACATAAAGATTTTGGTCGATATCAAAGAATCTAAGTGAGTGGTGAAATGATGTTTTCATGGTACTGTATTATTAAAAAATGTTGGTTAATTGAATGCTTTTATCTGAAATAATTCATATGCAAAATGATTAAACTTTGAATAGCTACATTATCGTGTGAATATTCATCACCAAAAAACTATATAGTAGAGGTAAAGGTTACTTATAAAATTAATTATGTGTTCCTACTTAACTTTTTAATATAAAATTAAGAAACATAAAGTCAAACTAATGAATGTTTATAAGAAATTAAGACTCGTGATTTAATATTTTATCCGCCATTGTTTATCCTTCTTATATTATTATAAATAGTTGATTTTGGAAGATTTTTGGACCCACTCACTTAAATATATATAAGGGAGAAAGTTAAAAAAAAATTATATATCTATATTAGGGAAATAAATTAAATGGGCCTTTATATTGGGCCTTGAAGCCCAATTTAGTTATACCAAACCCAGTTTAAGGTATTTGATGAACCGCCCAAATGTTCGATCTTCATCTAAGCCAAATCTCCGCCATTGCAGATTTCTCAGGGTTTCTCTAAGCAATTAGAGGGAGAGAGAGTGAGGGATAGAGGATCTGGGATTGTGAACGGAGGTTAAAGTATTAGCTATGGATAGAGAGTGGGGCTCGAAGCCTGGAAGCGGAGGCGCCGCCTCCGGCCAAAATGAGGCCATCGATCGTCGCGAGCGACTCCGTCGTCTTGCCCTTGAAACCATAGACCTCGCTAAGGATCCTTATTTCATGCGAAATCACCTTGGAAGGTATGTGTCTACTTGTTTGAAAGATATGTATACGTCTTGCGCAAATATACGAGTAGGATGATTCGCTACTAAATTATTAACCGGAGATCAGTAGTACATCGTTTTATCGTCGTGGTACGAGTAGGAACTCATCTACATTCTTCTTGTGATATAAATTTGGCCGTTTATGCTTATACGTCCGCCAAAATCCTGGATTTGATTGTTTATTTTGTTCTTCAATTAGGGTTAATTTTTCTCTGTTGTCACTGATTTGACAATTGTTTTCTCTGCGTGTTTTATGTTCTATAGCTATGAGTGTAAACTGTGTCTGACGTTGCATAACAACGAAGGTAACTACTTGGCGCACACTCAGGGTAAGAGGCATCAAACCAATCTGGCCAAGAGAGCTGCCAGGGAGGCAAAGGATGCTCCAGCTCAGCCGCAGCCACACAAACGCAAAGTTTCAGTCCGCAGAACAGGTTATCATATGTTCTTTGTAGTCTCTAGTATCTTAAAGCAAATCTTTACTTTCATGTGAAAAAGGAACTGCAAATCAGTGGCACCGGTACATAGGTGTTAATTCGTTGATGTCACATCTGTTTCTGGAACTGGATAAAATGGGATAGTTATAGGATTTGACGTTATAGCGGATTTGTAGACCTTTGCTCTAATCTCAGTTATTTTAAGGTTTTGCTAAAAAAATCAATCTCCTGTATGTTCTTGCAGTTAAAATTGGTAGACCAGGATACCGGGTTACAAAGCAGTTCGATCCTGAGTTGAAGCAAAGATCTCTCCTATTCCAGGTAACCATATAATGGTACTGCCGAACTTCATGTTGCATCATCTGAACATATGTTGACTGAACTCTCTACGCTCTTGTTTTCTACCCAACTTTGTTTAACAGATTGAATATCCTGAGATAGAGGATAACATAAAGCCAAGACATCGTGTGATGTCATCTTTTGAGCAGGTAAGTGTCCTGATTAATGTTGTTTGTTTATCAATTTTCCGAACCTCCCACTCTGAATAGTTCTCTTTGGATTTTGTGTTCAACTTCTTTTGCTGCAGAAAGTTCAACCTTATGACAAGAGATATCAGTACCTTCTATTCGCAGCTGAACCATATGAAATCATAGCCTTCAAGGTATGTTTCCTTTCATTCTGCAAGTCTCAAAGGCGTATGATGGTTCCAGTTTCTCAAGATATCTTATTGGAAACGTGTGTTCGCATGTGTTTCAGGTTCCTAGCACAGAGATAGACAAATCTACGCCAAAGTTTTTCTCGCACTGGGATCCAGACTCGAAGATGTTTACTGTAAGTACTCATCATCATAGCTACATCTTGTTTCCTAGTTTCGAATTCGATCAGTAGTTTTGGTTTTGATAATTCAATTAATGAAAATGAAACGTGTAAACAGTTACAGGTTTATTTCAAACCGAATAAACCTGAACCAAACAAGCCTCAATCTACTGGAGCCAATGGTATTCCACCACCACCACCACCACCTCAAGGTCAACCACCACCACCTCCTCCATCTGGTGCACCAATGCCTAACCATGGTTCATTACCACCTCCACCACCTCCCATGGCTAATAATGGCCCTAGACCCATGCCACCTCCTCCACCACCAGCTGGAGGTTATGGACAATATCCAGGTCAAGGTGAACGCCCACCCCCACCACCGCCTAACATGTGAAACTACCGATGTTGGAATCAAACCATAAACAGTCAGATACAGTAACGATATGGTCAATGGATAAATCTATGTCCTTAAAAAGTGTAAAATCATCTTGTTTTGACTTTGACATGAGCTTACTTTATGTTTCTTGTTTCACTAATTTGAATTTTTTTCTCGTAATCTCGTACTATCGATTTAACTCATAACCCAGGTTTTAACCGGCCGGTTAAATTATTTAACCGAACCTTTAGTCATATATTAGTGGAAAGTGCCACGTCACTTGAGATAGTTTAATGTCCCACGTGACAAATTGTGAAAGAAATTCAAAAGCAGAGTGGAGGGAAAATCAAAATCCCTAATTCCCAACTTTATTGAATTCTCGATCCAGAAATGCTCAGGTGGTGAAAACTCAACGGACGGATACGCTTACGATCTTAGTCAAGCCTTTTTCAGTGTGCATACCTTTTTTTTTTTTTTCCTAGTTGAGAGCTTCTGTCATGGATGAATTCGTATCTCCAAACCCTAAGCAAAAGCTAGCTTCGATGCCGACACGTGTCCAGGCTCCGACTAGTCCGTTCTTCTTGGGGTCTAACGATGATAGGTTGGAAAGGGAACAAGCTCGGGCCGCTAGAGTTGCCGCTAGCCGTCGGAAGTCTGTTGTTTTCGGTCGTGGGCCGCAGCCTGAGAAAGAGTCCGATCCTTGTTTTGACAAAAATCAGATTCTGGAGTTGTTTCAGAACTGTATCAAATTGGCAAGTGAAAATGTAAGTAACTATGTTCTGTCTTTTTCCATAATCATATAAGTGGCAAATTCGTGGTTAAAGGTTTTTTTTCTCTTTGAATTTGGCCTTGGGTAGTATGCTTTTGATGAAAATTATGCCTTAGAGGAATAAACTGTTTGTTTAACCAGGTATAGTTTGTGTAGACCACTTTTCGGAAATTTCATGTTGTTATATGTTGTGGAAGTGTGCTTAGAATACATACGAGTGTGCCTGGGGGAGGTTTTCATTATGTTCTCTGAGCTGTGTCTTCTACAGAAAATCAATCAAAAGAATACGTGGGAGTTGAGTTTGATCGACCATCTTTGTGACATAATTAGTGTTGAAGATGAGGACAATGCAGAAACCAATTTTCAGAAGGTAAATAAACTTCTTATTCCATTGCTATTTTGATTTTTTAAAACGCTTAAGATTAAGAATACAAAATATGTAAGTTCATCTTCATTTTTCTAAGAATAATCTATCGTTTTCCAAGGCAGGCAAGTTGCACTCTTGAAGCTGGAGTTAAGATTTACTCAATGAGGGTAGACTCAGTTCATTCAGAAGCATACAAGGTCTTGGGTGGAATTACTCGAGCAGGCCAAGATGACAGTGGAGGTTAGATATATATCGTATGCATGACAAATTATCTTACTTTTGCACTAGGATCCAAGAGGTACACAGATGCATATGTTTCCTATTGCTTGACTACTGTATGACAACTAAAAGTCCCTGAAGATCAAATAATAAGAAATGGGCTATGCTTTAAATATCTAATTTTCTTCATCTCTAGTTTCTAAAGATTTTAGTGCAAGTTTTATTATTCCTCTTATACTTTTTCCTGAACCTAGATATCGAGGACGCTGCTGGTTCTGTGGTAAATGAAACTAACCAAAAGAAGCAGGCAGAAAAAAAGGTAGTTCAGAAACCCCAAAACTGAATATTGTTGATGAAACTACTTACTCGTGAGTTTCAAACTTGCAGTTATCACCTTTATCAACACTGGAACCATCCTTCGAGGTCCTTAATGTGAAGAAGTTTGATGGTAATTGCTTGACTTAACTCCCTTCGACTGCTTGTGAAAAATAAATTCAGTGCGTTAATTCATGCTTCCTCTTTTTCTCAGTGGCGTTTGCCGTGGATCCCCTTTATCATCAGACTTCAGCACAGTTTGATGAAGGAGGAGCAAAGGGCCTGCTGCTGAACAATTTAGGAGTCTATGGTGGGTGTCAAGTTCTATTTGACTCGCAAGAAATCCCTGGAAAGCTTGTTTTATCTGCAAATCAGCATGATAAATTAGAAACGATTGACTTATCATTTGCAAAAGGTATGGTTTTATAGGTGGATATACCTCGCTGTATCATTTTTCAGGTTTTATTGCATTTTCCTTATCTGATGTCTGGATTAAATGTGTAGAATGTGTGCAGCAAATGGTGCTAAACATGCGAATGAAGGATGAAATTGCACCATCTCTCCGGACTATAATCAATCAATTTGATGAAGAGAATCAAAGACCATCCGATACGTTTTCTTGTGCTCAAAAGATGACCGAGCCATCTGATATGTCACATAGTAATGATGTTAGCTATGAGGACGATGATGAAGGATACGAGAACTTTGGAGCTTCATTTGATTATGAGGGTCAAGCTGGTGTCAATGAAGAGAACCTTGGCCCTAACGATTCAGAACCAGTATATTCAAATTTTAACGAGGTTATAATCATCTCTTCTGATGTTTACTTGTCATGTAATGCATATACGTGTGAAAGCGTGATACTAATGTTTTCACTGTGCAGGAAGTTGAACCAGCTTCACTCCAAGACCTGGATATAGATGATAGATCTGAGAATGTTGACGACTACCTCTTTTTATCTTTGGGAATTTCGTCGAAGCAAAATCTGTGGGCAGGTCCAGACCACTGGAAGTATCGAAAAATAAAAGGTACGTTTAAATATCTAAATTGAAGCGATAAAATGAGTTCTTTTGGTTATCCAGCTTCTCTGTGGGTTTACATTCTCTGGACTCCTTTGGCAGTTCCAGATGATAATCCTGCTTCAGAAAATAAATCACCTCTACCAGCAAAGAAAAGTAGGAAGAAAAAGCAAGCAGAGCCTGAATTAGATTTTACGAAAGCTTTGGACGAAGTAATTACTGATGTTTTTGCTCCTCCAAAAAACCCCAAGTCTTTACTTCTTCCAGCAAATAGATCCCCTTGTCAGACAAAGCTTCCAGAGGATTGCCATTATCAACCTGAAAATCTAGTGAAGCTATTTCTACTACCTAATGTGATGGTATTGATTCTTAATCACTGTGCCAGTCATTGTTTCACCATTTTTTGAATCTTTTGTTTCTTCATTATGTGTCATCTTTTCTGAATGGTAACAGTGCCTTGGAAGGAGGAAAAGAAAATGTTCAGGTAACAATTCTAGCCCCCATCAGCTTATTGGGCACATACCATAGTGTGATCTTGACGGATATAAAGATTGCCTTTCCCAATCAAAATTGCTTGAACAAAGTTTTCAGTGAACAAAATTTTGATTCCCCGGTTGTAATGTGTATATTCCAGGTGAAACAAAACAACAGTATAATGATCATGAAGGTGGAGAATCCTGGGAAAATGATGATGTATATAATGGCCCATTTGATGATGGAAATGATCAAAGTGATGCAGAAGATGACAATTCATTGATCTCTCAGCCACGACAGGCAAGATCTAGATCTTCATATGGTTATGACATTACATATTACTTACAAAAGTAAAGCTTTCGTCAGCAATTAACCATTATAATATTTTACTCGATTCAGGTAAACAAAATTGAGGTCCAGTATGATAAAGCTTCAAAGCAAGTTGATGTACAAGTGCTAAAGGAAACTCTTTGGGAGTGTCTTCGAGAATCTCCTCAATCACCACTTCAGGTATAGCTAATATAAACAGAACTCATGTTTGCTTAGCTTCCTCTTCTTGTCTTTTTCTGTCCCGTGACTACAATGAATTGACCGAGAATAACTGTTTATAGCAGGATGAGGATCAAGAACAAGAACAAGAACCAGAGGAAAGTAAATCTTTCAAACAACTATTAGCTAGCTTCCCAGATAACTGTCAAGCAGCTGGGAACACCGAAGACATCTCACCACATCTCTGTTTCATTTGCTTACTGCATTTAGCAAACGAACACAGTCTCCGCCTTATCGGTTCCCAAAACTTGGACGATCTAACAATACACTTACCCCAATGAGAATCAAGGAGAGCTATGAAGAGAAAAGTCAACTCTTTCCAGGTCAACTTTCATTTAATCTTTTGCTGTTTTGGTACATTAGTATAAATCAAACTCTTAATTACTGGTTTGGAACTAAGTTGTGTAATCCCAAACCGGAAACTCTGTTTTTTTGTGATGAAAAATTGAGTATATTAAGCAACTTGAACACTGCTTTTGGGTTTAACATTTGATTTTGTCTTTCCTTCTTTCCAGCCTTTTTGACGAGCTCGTAATTCCCATGTAGAACTCAGTTTCTTCTGCTCTTCAAGAGCTTTTTCTGCTTTCTCTCTTGCTTCTTCACAGGTTTCCATACCGGAGTTGCACTTATCTGCTTCTTTTTGGTATGATGATGTTATCTTCTTGGCTTCGAGTAGACTAACGTCTACTCGTTTGTGTTTCTCCATTGATTCTGCTTCTCGTAGCTTCAGTTCTTCGGTTAAAAGTTCAGCATAGTTCTTTTCGCTATCTTCGTTCACCTCTGGATCATGCTTGGCACAATCTACAAGTTAAAAAGATATGAAGCTGGTTTACTAAACTATAGTCAACAACTTCCAAAAGATGAACTAATGACAATGAAACTCACCAGCAAAAGAACCGTTGCTAAGTCCTGCAACAAAACAAAATCAAAGTAAAAAGGATTAGGCTTAAGGTTTTTGGTCAGAAAATCTACTAAATAGCAGTATGCAAGAGACATCAATGGCAACATATCTCAAACTCCATGATTTCATTACAGTAAACTATATTAACTAAATCTGTAAATCAACCCCAAAACATACAATCTTCAAGTAAATCAGATCAAATGCAAACTTCAATTTCTGTAAATCAATCTTATACATTCAGAAACTATAAACTGAACTTGGTTAGCTTAGCCTAATTAATCAAACAATTGGAGAAACAAAACTTATCAACAAGTTCATCTAACACAACACAATCCTTGTAGATCTACAAAACTTTTCAAAGCTATAGATCCAAACTCAGCCTCTTGATCTGGTTAAGGACAAACAAATCTTTACAACAACTACTAATCCTTACTTCCAAATGTTGAAATACACACTAAAGGTACTAAATTTCTTCTTTTGTAGCCCAAAAGCAGCAAACTTTGAAGCAGATCTAGCAAGATCCAATCAAGGGCATAGAAGTAAACGCAAAGGAGATGTAGACTTGGTTAATACCTTTAGGAATAGTGAGAAGAGGCTGCGAAGAGCAATCACAGACGCAAGGAGAGCAAGAAGAAGCGGAAACAGCTAAAGCCTCCGTGAGATGCCAATAGAGCGGCGGACCAAGAATGTAACCCACCAGACTAAGCGCCAACAAAACCAGGCCCACCTTCAAAGCTGCGGCGTGCTTCATTATTCTGTTCTGAGAGTCCGCGATCTCTGGATCTTCAGACTCAAACTTTGCTGGAATCTTTAGGTGTTGCAGTGTGTGAAAGATTGGTCTTTTTATTTTGAGGATTCAACACTAAAGCTGACTCTTTGCGCTCAGAAATTTTGTCGGCGATGTTTAAGTCAAAATTCGTTAACTTACAATTAAGCAATTTTAATGAGTGATGGTAACATTCGTTTGGAAAAAGATTAATTTACTTATTAAAAATCCAATATTTATTTACGCTTATAATTGTGTGTAGACTTACAATTGTGTGTAGTTTTAACAACTGGCGACAGCTATAAAAGAACTGTTCATTTCCGTTGCAGTCAATTTTTTTCCAACTCTGTAAATTAAAAAATGAATATTTTTAGTTGTGAATTATAGCCAATGAAATAACACTTTTCCTATGAAACGTTATATCAAATCTAATATGGAAGTATATATAAACTATTAAAAAAAATTAATTCTTTCTTATACCATAATTAGATTTTGTATTATTCCGTAAATAGTGCATCGAGTTTGAATTTATTGGAAATATTTTTAAAAAATGGGAAAAAAAGTTCCCAAATTTTGGATTTCATGGCGAACGTGGAGATGAGACGAAAGCATACACATACACACACAAAGTAGACAATCTTTGAAGCGCACGTTCTTTGGGAAATGGTGATGAAGATTCCATTGAATTTGATTAACAAGGTTAAGATCTCGATTCCAAGAGATAACTAAGCTCTCATTCTTCGATCCGGAATCAGAATCACACATCTCAACGCATCAGATCCATATATTACATCCATTGCCAGAGTTGCAAAGGAAAGCTTCCTAAAGAGATGAAATCTCTGATCTGCGTCAATGGAGGATCACCAATCCTCCTGCAAATCATCAAACTCATCCTCACCTCTGCCTGCAAACCTAATTAGTGTTGTGATTTTGGTTCCGCTTTTTGTAACTTTCCTGAGATGAAGATAGTGGAAGCATCTTGAATCTTGAATCTTGATGTGCAGGAGCATGAGTTATATAATGTTAGGACTTAGGAGTCTCTGTGGCAAAACCTGTGGGGATAAATCTCTGAGAAGCTGTCTATCATCTTCTCCTTCATGCTCCAGACCAACCTTCTCTATAAGTAAGCTCACCTACTACTCTATATATATATATATATATATATTTAGCCTCTCCTATGGTAATTGCCATGGATTCACTTGAGCTTTTAACTCAAGCATGTACAGATACAATGATACACGTATATCTAAGTTGCAAAGTATGCAGTCTTTTCTCCCTTTTTGTGGTTTGGGGAAATAAAAACCATTTGGAAGGGACAGAAAATATAATAAGAATATGCCTGAAACATGTTCCATATAATAGAGAACAATGTCGACTGAGTATATGAGTAATCTGAAGAAGTTATAACGTAAAGAACATCATATGTTCATAGATTGTATTTGTGTTGTATAGTTAACCTGTTTTTGTAGTGGTTTTGTTTCCATGTGTATGGAGAAGCTCCTTTCTATGTTCTTCTTTCATCTGTGTTTCTGACTCTGAGCCTCTAATCCGATCTGTTTTCCAGATTCTGAATCAGCTGCTTCCGGTAACTATCTGCAACAGGGTCCTCCTGCAAGCATACAATATATCCGAAATCTTTTATCTTTTCTGCATGAGCTAGAACCGTACACAGTTCAACAATGGAAGAAGACTGAAATCTTACAGCGAATAAACTGGCGAAGGTATTGTCGAAGAGCAAGACAGGAAGGAACCTCCGTAACCCCTCACGAGCCCTAATGCATACCAAGAATCAGTTGCTCCACTAGAAACTTAAACATTTGGATTGAGAATGATAGCTCAAAAGATTGAGAACTAACCTGGACTTATTGGAGAGTCTGAGGTAGCAAGCTGTAACAAGCTTAATCAAGTTGGAAGGAGGTTTAGCCATGGAAGCGAGGTGGACGAGCAGATTTTTCAGTACACGATCTATGATGAAATATCTATCAGCCAGGACACAGCAGTACTGAAGCCCCTCATCAGTGAGCATTATCTTGTGAAGTATGAATATAGCAAGCTGCAGATCAGGGATAGAAAAAGGTATTGAAACTAAAGTGTCATTTCGAAATGTGTATTCTATTCCATGGTAGAATTTGGTGTGAAAGGAACTTACTGTTTTAGATTCTATGGAACCAATCTCAATGGGTTTAATGCAATAACGAAAAGCACCTGAGTCCATAAGGAAGCGCACAGCAGCTTCGTTCCCAGGCTGTGGAGACAATCATGTAGAAGCTTTAAGACAAGAGATTTTCTACGAAAGACAGAAACTGTAAAGATTATGGATTTAGAAGATGGTACCGCCTTGACCAGCTGAGCAATGACTCCCAATGCACCAAGCCTTAGCCATTCACGGGGCTTATCAGTGTAAGCAGTATCCATCAAAGGATAAAAGTAGTGTGGCATCTTAGCTGCAACAACATAAGATAGGAAAATTGTTGGTTGCAAACATTAATCATCTCCTTCAGAATCGAAGAAGTGGTTAAAAAAGATACAGCAAATGGATAGAGAAAAGGGTTCATTGCAGTAATATACCCTTAAGAAACTTTGCTCTCGTATCTGGATGAAGAGCTATGCACTGTAGCAGGAAAGAAGATGATACATCAGAGAGTCACTTAAGGCAGAAACCTTAACTATCAAATAAATGTACACTAGAGGGTACTTTATAATGTTATTCAAATGAAGAAACAAGAGAAGTGAAAGCGTTTAAGACCAAAGAACCTGAAACAAAAGCAAAGCATTGTACACTCGAGTTGGTATCCATTCACTGAAAGTAGGAAGTGATATGTCTCGGAAGATTCCAACGACCTCCTGCAGGGATTGAATGAAACTTAAACTGTGTAACTTAATCAAGTTTCACAAAGAGAGTAAAATTGCAGACAAAAATGGTGAGATCTAGAATAATCCAGTATGAATCATAATAGTGACCTGCAACAGCATGGCAACTAAACCAGAAGAACTCCATAACAGCAGTGGCAAGACCTCAAAATTGTTCCTATGCTGCCAAGGGAAAAGAGATGACAGACATGTGAGTGTTTATAACATTCCAAAGTTATAAAATAGTATCACCGATGAATATCAGGTTTTGACATTAGAAAGTTATAAGAGCTTGAGTTAAATAGTCCTCACCTATGGAAAACAATGTCATAGTGAATCGATAAGATCGAGGAAATCGATAAGATCATAGTTATGCAAAAAATTACACAATTCATTATTCCATATAAGCGATTTTTGCCCGAGATAAATTACTATAGTTGAATTGAGCCATAAATCTGATTCGCTATCTTTTTTCGCGAATTTGGAAGAAAATTGCAAGGCATTGATTTGTAATGAGAATTTGAGTGAATAGTACATAACCATACCATATAAGCTAGTCAAAATTATAGCTAGATATTGTAATTATTGACTGCAAAATTGTATGCAAGAAGTCATGAAATGTGAAGCAAACACAAGATAAATCAAAGAAACAGGAGAAGTTAAGAGATCTTGACTTAAAGACTTGATGATCTAAAGGAGATCACAACAGTAAATACAAAACAATTTGAGATATTTTAATGCGAAAAATCGCGAAAAACTCATTAACAGAAAGGCGAATCGCGACAAATTTTTTAACCGAAAAGTTGCAAATGCAGACAAACAGATTAGAAATTACAATTGGATGTTCTTTATAGGCTGCAAAGATTGTAATATTCACAAGGAGGGATAAATAGATTCAAAAACAATAATGTTTTTTCCTCAAGCAATCAAATCTAATAGGAGATATGAAGAATCCATTGCATCAAACACAGAAAATGAGAGACCAGAATATGACTAGCTCATGCTTTTCAAATAGTTTCTTACGATCACCAGAAAAAGCGAATATAGCATATGCACTAGGATAATCATTTACCTAGGCAGCAAGAAACAAAGGTGATCTCAAGATTTCCCCGATCGGAAATAGAAAAAACTTTCTCTGGAAACTAATCAGTTCATAAAACTCGATAAACAATCGTAACCTAAATCAACGCAACGCAAATAACAGGGCCTACACTAGGAGCTAACAGATTATTGAACCAATTCAAACCAAAATTGAGAGAGTGAAGCGTAAAATCGCATACATTGACGAGATTCTGCAGCGCAGAATCAATGGTGACTGGATTCTGAAGCTCCTGGATCCACTGGCAAATTAAGCGTATGCCCGGCGGAGATGATGATGATGAAGCAGAGGCGGCGGCTTGAGAAGAGGAAGACGTGAATTTGAGGTTGGTGTGGTCCTCGTAGAGAGAATCTGGAAGATTCAGATTCTGCATTTTAGCGATGTAAACAATTGGGGAAAATTGTTTGTTTCTCTCTGAGACTTAATATCGAATGCTTATTGGGGAGTGTTGTTGTGGCAGTGGAAGACTGGGAGAAGAACTAACGTAGACGAACCAACATATATATATGGCTTCTTTCTTTTTCTTTTTTTTTCTCATTTTTTTCTTTCAAATTTTTAATACCAAAATTGCCCCTTCTTTTATTTTCAAGACCCAAAAATACCCTTCCCTGTATTTATTATAATTTTTATTCTTCGTGTATTTATTTGTGAAAGAAATAAATAAATAAAATTCATAATAATTACCCGATAAATTAAGAAATAAATTTCGAAAAAAAATGAACAATTTTAATGAATCTGAAGGAAGGATATATAATGTAGTATATACAAGATGGAAAGAAAATTTATTAGTTTTTGTTGGTTTTGGATTAATATTTGCAGCTAAAATTTAATCTGCATTAAGTTAATGACCGACACGTGTTGGTTCTTGGCCCTTTGTGTGTAATCACTAATCATGTATAAGTATAATGGTTATATTTGTCATCAACTTTCACGGTAAAAAAAAGTTCATGTTTTTTTGGATAAATTCTACTTATTAATGTCCGAAATTTTTTTTAAAAAAATCCAAATTAATGTATTTGATTAAAATATTCTAATTATGATTTTATTTTAACGTTTGACTTGACAAATATCGGTCCATAATTTTACCGATAGAAAAAAAATCAACTAATTTTTATCTCTATCTTAAAAAATTAAAAAATAAAATAAAATAAAAAAGAAATTGTTAGATTTCTCCCATGTAAAAGTTCTCATAATTTTTTTTAAAAAAGTTATACACTTAACAATAATATTAACATTTAATTTATACGTAATTACGAAAATAAAATTACAACAATAAAAACACAACTACATTATATCACTTCCCAACCGAAAAAACAACAAATAAAACCGCTAAAAACGCAGCTTTAGAGAGAGTAGACAACGGAATACCATATTTACCCTTTTCAAACAAACCCTTGAGAAACGGAGAGAACAATACAACCACCAAACCACACGCACAAGCCTCCGTTAAACCCGAACCATTTCCTTGACCGTGACTTAACCGTCGTAAACCCAATAAATAACCGACTAAACCGGCTATATTCACCAACAAAATTAAAGTACCAGGCAAAAAATAAACCGAATCATTAAATTCAAATTTACCAGCATCCGGTTTAGTACCATCATCTTCTCTTTCTCCATCTCCGTTACCAGAACCAGACTTAGTCTCAGGCATACTCTTCTTCGTGACTATAAACACAGTTTTCGAGATCCCAAGTAGCTTGAAAACGATATCAAAGATGCTAAATAACCAAACACAAGTCGATTTAATTCTCCAAAACGATTGCGAACCAAACCAAGACTTAACCGTAAATCCAAGGCTCATAAATTCCCCTAAAGTGTAGACACTGTGCAACACCACAAGTCCAACGATTACGGTTGCACAAAATCCCTAAATCCAAAATTCAAAATCAAAAACTAATTTAATTAATTTCCATTATTTATATAAGGGATGGAGGCGAACAAGACTTTAAACTATTAAATTGGCGAAAAAACTTCTGAATTTTGGTTTTTGGGGAAACAACCTCTAACACTATTAAATCGATAAAAAAAAACCCTGAATTTTGTTTCTCCGGAAAAAAACCCATACACTTTTTTGGCGAAAAAACTTATACGTTAATTTAACTATTAAATCAGTGTTTGTCTTTAATTAAATAAAATTATGTGTTTAAACAATACAATTAAAAATTAATAAATGCGATAAATTAAAATTCAATAATTTAAATGCATTGTTTTTTTAATTAAATACTAACGATAATTTAACAATCAAGTGGGAGGTTTTTTTTATGAAAAAACAAAATCCAATGGTCTCCCTTCAATTTAATAGTTTAGAATTTTTTTCACCGATTTAATAGTTCAAGCTTTGTTTCTCCAATTTAAAGGGTTTTTCGTCGCTATCCTTTTATGTAATTTGAAATGATTTGTAATAGAGATGGGAACTGACCTTGGGGAATAAAGCAGAATTGTGGAGGAGACAATAAGCAGGTAAGAGACAGTATAAGAGCTCAGGGATTGATCTTAAACCCCATGTGAAAACATAGAGATAAGCGAATCTTTGACGGAATCTAATTTTCCGGCGAAACATTCCGATTAACGGACTTTGTTTGTTTAAAAGGACTTCAAGTAAACCTGTTCCCCATCGCCGTTGTTGAACCATCGCGTCTGGTCCTCCCGGCGGCATACAACCTAAAAACGCCGGTGGATCTGGAGATGTTAAAGAGCTAGTCCAACCTCTCATATGAATTCCGACGCTCGTGTTTACATCTTCCGCCGTCGAATCATATAACCAACCGATCTGCAACATATACATAAAAATTATGAAAAAAAAAAAAAACTAATTCAAATAAAATCAGGAATGAAATTACGGTTTTGCCCCAATTTGTGTAATGCTCGTATGGACATTTTCCAACTTCTTGCGCCGCTTCTATGAAGTTTGTAAGGGTATTTTCGGAATTTGATTTTCCTTTAAACGCCTCAACCGCAGATTTCACCATTTCTTTGGAATTCCCAAATTCTCTTATTAATCTATTTTCAACCAAAAACTTACCTAGAGAAATATCAACGTCATATGTTAATAATATAGAATAATAAAATACAATTTAATAATTGGGACAAAAAAATGTGCTGAACCGTGAATAATAAAAAAATATTTTGATTAATACTTTCTCCAATTTTTTATAGAACGTTTAAATTTTTTTTTCAAATTATTAGATGTTTTAGGTTTTTAATGTATTTTTGACAAAATTATCTTTATAATGGTTAGAAAAAGTGAAAAAAACGTATTAAATGATATAAAAATATTATTTTTATCAAATTTATTAATAAATGTACACTTGGTTAAAACTTTATATTATGAACTGCGCTAGTATTGCGGAAAAAAAAAAAAAACTGCGCTAGTATTACTTACTTGTAGCAGCCGAGGTAAGAGTACCATCGTTTTGTAAATCATCGGGAGATAAACCGTACAAAACTCGTCTTGTGTGAAAACATCCCGACCCTGCATACATTGGTCCTTGAATCCCCGCAATTCCTCGTCCCAAAAACTAATTAATTTCCACAAAAAACGAAGTATTGACAAATGATAATAATTAACCAAAAAAAAACATAAAATTAAAGTGAGAGAAATCATACGGTTTGCAAAACGGTGAGTTCATCAGCATTAGCGTCATAAAAATCTTGAGGAAATTGAACATAAGCGCAACGGTTTTGGTTCGGTTTAATTGATTCTTGCATAAATATACACATTGCTTGTCGAATTACGTTTGCCTCGTTCGCGTACATGTCACAGTCTACGTTTAATATGTACGGTGCATTTGTCATTAACCCCGACACTCGTACCTGATCAAATTCAAATTTTTATTTTCATTACTATAACAATTTTATTTTTACTTAAAAAAAAGCCTAATTAAATTTACCAAAAAGTTCATAGCTCCAGCTTTGTAATGATGAGGGTAATTTCGTAATTTCTCTCTTGCTATGTAAACTAAATGTGGGACTTCTTTCTCGTCTCCCACACCTCCTTTGTTCTCCCATATCACCTGCAAACACAAGTAACAAATATTTAATGTTTTAAGTTAATTACTTAGTGGGTTGACAAAAAAAAAACAAAAAGTTAATTACTTAGTGATTATTAATATTTAATTAATTACCTTAACTACAGCTTCATGATGATCTGGTTTTGAATTAGCGAAAGCTTTAAAATCTTCTTCTTCTTCATTCAACAAATTTGAATCTCCTCCCACTTCAGCAATTTTCCGGCTTAATTTCTCGTACTCCCTCTTTTTATTCATTCAATTAAATAATTTCTTAAATTAAATATATTAAAGCGTAAAACGCAAAACGCAACGCAAACGCGAAACGCAAAAAACGCAAACGCGAAACGCAAAAAACGCAAACGCGAAACGCAAAAAACGCAAACGCGAAACACATAAACGCAAACGCGAAACGCCAAATGCAAAACGCAAACACTGATATATTTATACCTTGGTGGATTCCCATTCTGTAGCGAAATCGGAATCTTCTGATTCAGGGAGAGGGTTAGAAAAGTATCTAAAAGGAGCTCTGATTTTAACGTTATATTTCTTGCAAAAAGGAACCCAAATCTTAGCGAATCTGGAAGCTTCTTTAATGGAGAAGTAAGTGAAAGGTGAGCAACCATCGTCCGACACGTAGCAAGCTAGCTTATTCGCTGGATAATTAACCGCTAAAAGTGATAATACGGTATTAACCACGATTATCGGCGGTTCTCTAACCGGATCCGCCGTCGTAACGAATAAATCCACCGAAGGAAGTTCATGAACCCTAAAATTAATTCGTTAGAAAAAAAATCAATGTTTTCGAATGTTAATTTAGGGGTTTATATGAATGTATAAATCAATGTTTTCGAATGTTAATTTAGCAGCGACGACAACTAAATGTTGTTTTTTTTGCAAATGTATTGTTTGTTTATGCAGAAGAAACGATTTAAAATTTGAATTTTAACGATTAATTTCTAATCGCTAAGACTAGTCGTCGAAACTATTTGCAAATTTGACCCACGTGAAAAAAAAATTGTAAAGTAAATTTGGATCGATTTATGTTTTTGACCCACATAAAAAAAAAATTGAACTCCGTAAATTTAAGATTGTTCAAAAGAAAACAATTTTTTCTGGTTTGGCCACGGCTACAAGTTTATATAATCTGCACGAAAAGAGCCATAGTTAGTTTACCTTTGACTAAGTCTATGAGGAAATGTTATATAATCTGCAGGACTCCATTTAATGGAGGTTATAAGAAACCATATGAAAAAGAAGCTAAATTCGCAGAAGAAAGCAATGAGCCAAGCGGTGTCGTTTTGATTGATGTGTAGAATTCGGTATAAGAGAAGAGAAAATAAAAGGAAGAGAATCGTGAGATCTAACGCTCTTAGAGCATGGCTTTTGTGAGAAACTCTTTGGCTAAGATAATTAGAGCTTGAATCCGCCATTGGAGAACCTCTCTTACGTCTTTATTATAAAAGAGAGTTCCTACTCTTTTTGCCAATGCATATATATATAGGACAAATTAATGATTGCATAATCAAAGTTTTTTATATAATTTTATTCTTATTTAATACTATTTAATATACTATAATAATATTGTAATAATTTCAAATAAAACGGCCAAAAACAACTTTTGTACAACAAATTAAACAATCGTGTTGCATTTTTTAATTTATATTTTATTATAAACTTTTTAAGCTCAGTATATAAACTAATAACATGTTAATTTTTTATAATTTTTTTTAGGGTAAAACTATTTTATTTATTTATTTGGACCACATATAGTTTTATTAACTAAAATACATAAATTAAATGTAAGCCTTTGAACTTGAGTGTAGTGAACGCAGATAAAACTATTATTAAGATTTTGTTTTTTGTGATATTTTGTTTTTAATAATAATAGCGATTAAGATATTTAACGAGTTTTGTAGAATCAATGAATTATTATTAATTAATTTAGCTTAAATATATGCGAATCTAATCTATCAAATCTACGTTGATTCGTTGCGACAATTATTTGTGGTGTGATTCAATTAGGACACGATAATTTTTTGTCTTCTTTCTGTGTCTTTTTTGTGGCGATTAGGCAGAAGTCGTCATACAAAAAAGGAGTGATCATGTAATGTCTTTTTTATTTATTTATCGTTACGAAATTAAAAAAAATGCTAAATAAAATATTATATATCAAAATAGATACTTGTACTATATATACATAAAAAAATCATACTAAAAAAATATAGTAAAGTAACAAAATAAAAAACATGTAAAATCGTAATAAAGAGAAAAGTTTAATTAATTTTGCTCAAGAAACTTTTTAAGGAAATGAAAAAGATGTGTGATGGATTCATTTTATCAGAAAGTGGTTAGCTGCTTTAGACATTATATTTTTTTTTCATTAAAAATAATATTTAATTTCTCTACTACAACTTCTTTTTTTGTAATTAAAATTCCAAAAATATTTACTTCTTTGTTTGATTTTGTGTTTCCTTTATCACTTATGTTGAAGATAAGTGTAATTTCGAAAAACACTTATGTGTATTTTAAAAAAAACGATGTCCACAGAAAAAAGAGACGACCGAATACATGAAGAGGACAATTTCACATGAAATTAGGAAAACGAAGAAAACTCCAAAAAGAAATCAATTTTGTTGTCCCGATTCATTAACACATGCGTGAATTATGTATATATAATGTGTATATATAGAAGAAGCTAATAATTGGGATAAAAATGACAAAACCGCAGTTGCAGCAATTTTGTCTTCAGAATACTGCAAAGTATTATCATCATTATATTCATTTTTTTTAAAGCTTTTCCTAAAAATCGAGTGTTTATCTGTTTGGGCGGTTGATATTTGTCTGACCTTTACGATCTTTATCACTATCAAAATTCAGAATTTTCTAAATTTGATCTTTTTTTTGTCCGTCGAATTGATTTTTCATTAATTATTTAATAAGTTTGGGTTTGGCATTTCTAAATTTGATCTATGACCGACTATTCGGTGAAAGAATTTATAGGCTTTTTTTAAAATACGGAAGGGACAATAAATGCAAAAATCATAAGAATTATATTATTAATATTACATGATATTGGGCCGAAAGGCCCATGTAATAAAAGGGCCCAAATTGGCGTTGATGTGTACGGTGTCGTTTAGGTTGTTCTTGAAACGTTCGTTTCCACGCAGACGGCAACAATAGTTTATTAGTCTGAGAAACGTTGCTGAAGGAAATGATAGCTGCACTGTTATCGTCTTCATCTTCCAGAATCTTCTCTTCTACGATCCCAAAGACAAAGACTTCCTCTATTCTTCCTTCCTTTTCTCGCTTATCCGTCCGATCAATGGCTGATTCCGCTTTCAAGAAAGTCCAGATCCAAAGAGATGATACTGTAGGCTTGATCTCTTTTTCCATCGTTTGTTCTATTTCCTGCATTTTTGGGGTGGTGTTTGGTGCACTGAATGGCTGATTGTATGCAGTATTGTAGACTTTTTGTTTGATTTTGCTTTCCGTGGAGTGAAATTCATTATTTGGTTTATAATCTGGGGATCTGCTGAATTGGAAGTCTCCCTTAGTTTCTGTTACGCTTGATTGCATTAACTTGACTCTGTGCGAGATTTCAATTGCGCTTCTGCGAACACGATTGTATAGTGTTTTCTGGTGTTTAAGTAAGAGACGTAGATGGTGGAAGATTTCGGCAAATTCGTAGTTTTATCAGGCTTGGTAGTAGGAGTGTTAATTTGGGTGGAAGGAGAATTAGGGTTTCTAATTACCTATTGGAGTTGTTTATCAAACGATCCGTATAGGTGATAAACAGTTTCGTATAGATGTGCTTTTGTTGTTTCTCGGGTCGTAGTTTTCGGGATAGTCCTGATTAACTTAGAACTATATAGGGATACAGTAAGTTCTCTATTGAACATTAGAGATCCCCAATTATAAGGATTACTAAACTGCATTTGGTTGGCTAATTGTTTATGCACGAACTGTTCATCATCTATTGTTCATGTATTTCTTGTGATCTATTTGCAGACATTTGATGCCTATGTGGTCGGTAAAGATGAAGCACCTGGAATTGTTGTGATTCAAGAATGGTGGGGAGTTGACTTTGAGATCAAGAACCATGCTATTAAAATCTCACAACTTCAGCCTGGTTTCAAGGCCCTTATACCTGAGTAAGTGCCTCTTGCAAATGTGAAATGTTAACTTACTCGGTTTCTAGAGTATGGCTCGTTGAGTATTTCCTCGCAATGATTTTGCAGCTTGTACAGAGGAAAAGTTGGTGTGGATACTGCAGAAGCACAACATCTGATGGATGGCCTTGATTGGGCAGGTGCAGTCAAAGATATATCTGCTTCTGTTAATTGGCTTAAAGCCAATGGCTCTAAAAAGGTAACCTACCTTTCTTCTTCTAAGTTAGACAAAAGACTTCAAACTTCATAAATTCTGTAAACAGATAAGCTTGTAATTGCGGTGGCAGGTTGGTGTAACTGGAATGTGCATGGGAGGTGCTCTAGCTATAGCTAGCTCTGTTTTAGTTCCAGAAGTCGATGCTGTTGTTGCCTTCTACGGATCCCCTCCAGCTGAACTTGCAGATCCTGCACAAGCCAAGAAACCTATTCAAGCTCATTTCGGGGAGCTAGACAACTTTGTCGGTTTCTCTGATATCACGGTACACCATTACATCTCATATAGTTAAACACTTATCCTCGGATTTCAAATATCCATCATAAATCCTTGGACTACACTCCCTTTACAGGCAGCAAAGGCACTTGAGGAGAAGCTAAAGACGTCAGGAGTGGCACACGAGGTTCATATCTACCCAGGGAACGGACACGCGTTCTTGAACAGGAGCCCGGAAGGTGTGAACAGAAGAAAAAGCATGGGACTTTCCGATGAAGACGAAGCCGCAGTGGAACTGGCTTGGTCTCGCTTCAACTCGTGGATGAAACATTACTTAGCTTAGCTAAGCTTCTTCTTTTTCATGTAAGTTCTTAAAAACTCTGTGATACCCAAATGATTAGGTCTAAGAGTTTGCTTGTGGGTTTTGTGTGGATTTGGTCGAAGTTTTTTCATAAATTTGAACTGAAATCATTGGCTCGTTTTTGTGGTTGTATGATTTTGATGTTGAAATGATAATGTATTTTCATATACGTCTCTTGAAACCTGATATGATTAATATATGAAATGAAATCATATATGATTAATCATGAATCATTACTAATCATTTGACTTGAGGAGACATGTTCATATAGATGTCACAAAATTTAATTTTTGTTTCACTAATTTTGATTTTTTGGATTTCCTACGCATTTTTCTTAGACTTCTTTTTGTATATCTATTTCCATTTGAATAAAAATTATTTTATTATAGTATAAATATTTGTATTATAATGGTGAAAAAAAATGAGAGTATTATTAAATTTAGCACGTTTTTTTAGCGTTGTATTTGGCAGCCTTAAAAGCTGGCATTGGACCCCACCGACATTAGATTAATTATTTATTAATGCAAAAACGTTCAGAACTAATTTTAGCGACTTTAATTAATCTCTTTTCGGAGAAAAAAAAAATTAATCTCTTTTCTAACTCTAGGCTTCAATTATTTGTCGCAGAGATAAATAATATAAAGATCGTTACTTTTTGTATTTTTTTCTGATAGCATCATTAAATTGCAGCGCAGCTAACGGCTACTATCATTTTTTTCTTTTAAATTTTACTGATTTTCAATTTTTAACGGATACCAATAAATGGTTTCTTCGTAAGACTTTATAGTTAGAATATATTATTCAGTATTATCTTGTAGTAATCCTCTTTAAAATATATCTATATATATAATTAGTCAACAAATAATACAAAAACTAAAACCAACCGACAAAAAATTGATATGAAACAAATCAGAAATTGTGCTTAGAAATCCATTAAAAAAACGTGTTATGAACTAAAAGGACCTACGCGATCCACCACCAAAGGGAACAATTTTTTTATTTTTTTCTTTTTGCAACAAAAACAATTATTTCATATTTAGTCAAAGTTGATATAAAATAGAGAAAAAAAGACGGTCCATCAATAAATACATACGAAAATACCAAAACGCAGCGTTTTGGAGTATATACTGGATACGTGTCGGTATCCTAATAATAATGTGAGCTATGATGTTTAGTCAAATTAAAATTTATATTCGAGTAATTTACTCTCTTTTCTTAACTCAGTTATTTGCTTTTATATATAAATCACTACTACTATTTTCTTGGGAATATTTATTTATTTTTATAAATCATTGTTGGAGGCGATTGTTTGGGATTTCATTGGCTGATTGAGTATCTTATTCTACAGATAAATAAAGAAATATAAATATTGTACGAGTATAAAAATGCCACGTTTTGAAATTTCTAGTGTGTATTGTAAGCAAATCATTCGAAATTAATTAATAAAAAACAATAATTTTTGTTTCATTTGATGCCTAATGTCATGTCCTACCAATTTTTAACAACTGTTTGAAGTTAAACAATCTACTTAACCAAATTTGAACAAAAATTAAGCAAGATCTATTGACCATTTAAATTCGTAAATATATATTTGGAATATAATATAATAATCTATAAAGCAAAAATGATTTGTGACTTTTTATTTATAACAAAAGAGAGGAATATAAGTGACTTATGTCTTACTCTTGATATCTATTGAGTTTATATTTTTAAGCAACGAAAGTGGTCTATTTTGCCTTTTTCACGCTTATTACATTTCTCTCTATTTTTTAATTTTTTTTTGATTTACCCAACTTTTGTTTGGTCCCGATAATGGACCTAATCAATTATTTTAAAATAAATCTTTTAATTACTAATATATTTTTTTCTTAAAAAACAGTCTACTAAGTCATACTTATTAACTACATTGTATACATATGTAATCTTGTATTAATGAAATAATTGTATACATATGTATTAGGATATTTGAAGATATCCTAGTATCTTAGAGATTATAAAATATATTAGATTGATTTTCTAATGATATTTTCCTAATTTAATATGATTCTATATTTATGTTGTTTGCCTTATTTATTTGTTATGTATCGCTATATAAAGTTATGTCTTATATCGAATATTAACAAGAAGAATAATACTTCCTATTTCTTATCAATATGTATTTGGGTGTATTTTAGTTTTATTAAAACAGCATACATTACCATATAAGAATATGCGAAATTCATGTTTAATTTGATTTTAATTTTAGTTTTATTGCTGAGAAACAGAGCCCAATGTCGAAATTATTAAGGTATTGTTTTAATTTTGATTAATTTTTTCGTAATATATAAATAATGTTTTTTAATGTTGAGAAGAATTTAAGTTATATCTTAACTAATTTAATATATATTTGGTTTTTTTTTTCATGGTTTTGTTTTTGGTTGATATAATTTCGAATTTTTTAAAATATCTGAAAGATTGTTGGACAACAAAAATATCTGAAAGATTTAGTTAATTTGATCAATATGAAATAATTCGATTTTTAAATTAAACTTTTTGTTCGACTAAGACGAAAGTAAATGACTTTATATTATTAGACGTACACATCCGGTGATTAGCATTAATTACTTGAGAATTTTGTAAATTTTAACTACTTTTTAATTTAGCCTAATTTTTAAAACTGAATTTGTTTTTTTTTTGTTGCCTTTTTGGTTTAATTATGAAATGAAATATAATATCAATAAAATTGAGTAGGTTGTTGCTTGAAGTTGGCGTTCTTCCCATTATACATTTCTCCTTATTTTTCCTGCCACGTGTTACATAACACGCATTCATTTTATATAATTACGCATTTATATGTTATTGTACTATATATTATTATATTATATACATTATGAATGTACTCGAAAAGCTTTACCAAACATCACATTATTTTTTACGTAGATCTATCCAAATATTTTTTCTTTAAGAATCATAATTCTATATTAATTTAAAAATAACGGTTGGAAATTTTGTGATATTTCGAGGAAAAATAATTTTTAATAATAAAAAACCCGAGTATATTTTTACTAAAAATCAAATCTAACTAAAAATCTATAATTAATTTGAAATCAAAATATAATTAAATCCAGATTTGGTTAATTAAATTGCACTCTAATTCATAACTAAATAAATCATAATTGATGATAATTAGTCGTGGGTTATATATGTGAATTTGACTTTAAGAAGAATGTAAGTTATAAGTTAGAACCATAAAACAGACCTAATCATAATTGAAAATGATTTAATTTAATTTAATTAACTTCCAAAACCTCAACCAATAATGGTGGTTAAAACAACCACTCACTTATACTTTTATTTTCTTTCTTTACAAGTGACACTTAAATAAACGATTTTGATTAATTAATTAGAAGCTTCTTAATCTATTTATTTTTCCCATATTTTTCTTCTCACGATATTTGTTTAATTCTACTAATTAACGAACGTCTATTAAATAGATATCATACAAGTTGACTATATAATAAAAAAAATAACATATAGTTGAATATTGTATATAGTATTTGATTTGGAAAAATGATATCCCAAATCCTAGCCTTGATATTTTTCGTTTGAAAATGATTACACAACTAAAAAATATTTATAATTAAAAAAAATTATTGGTCATAGATTATAACCCTTAATTCACACGTGGTTTATTTAATTATATTAATCCTATATCGTAAGAAAAATCTGAGGAAGCGTTAATTTAAAGAAAATTAACTTAAAAAAACTCTTTATACAAAGAAAAAGATTTAAACGATCACTAAATGTAACGACAAAGCTCCAAGTGTATAGATGATCAATCAAAATCTACCAAAATTCCCCAACTTCTCCTTTCACCACAAATTTTTTATTTGACCAAACTCTTAAGAAACCACAAAAAAGTTAGAAATTAAATTATTTTCGTATTGATTTTTTATTTTTTTGGTCACATAAAAATATGAAATTAGGCCACTTGTAAAACACTTCGTAGCCTCCAGATACTGTGGACACGTGGCTCGAGAAATCTACGGAACTCTGGTCGGAGCAGTAACCAAAAATAAAACGAAATTAATTTTAACCATCCAGAGTTCGACACGTCACCCAAATTCTAGCGACTGTCGTATAAAAGAGTACACGCTCGCCAAACCAACCAAAACGCCACGTCACATTACTGAAACGAACTTACGTTAGATACGTTCTACTGCCACGTCAACATACATATAGATATTTCGCTCACGTTTCTCATCTCTACTCGTTTAATTATATTTTCTCTTTATTTTATTTTAAAATTCATCCTTTTAAATTTAAAATTAAATTAACAAAACAGAATCTGATTTTTCATTTGGTTATCAACTTCTTAAAAGAAAATCCACGTGTACACACTACAACATAACACACGTTATTATATTTTTTTAATTTGTTTAGCGTTGGTAGATAAAACTCGATCTTACCAAAAGTATACACTATCTAATTTTCAAAAAATTAAAATTAAAAAAAATTAAAATCCGTGCCTCTTATATAAACCATTCAACACAAAGTATAGAAAAGCAAAGTTTAAACAAAACAAATTAAAAAAAAAAGTTTATTTTTTTTTGTAAACTCTCATAAGTTTTCTTTTAGTCTTTATCCAAAATGGAATGGACTAAAGGAAGACTCATAGGTCGCGGCTCTTCCGCCACCGTTCACATCGCCACGTGTCAAAATTCCGATGAAATCCTAGCCGTTAAGTCCACCGAGCTTCATCGATCAGAGTCTTTACAAAGAGAAGTCAAAATCCTCTCTTCTTTAAACTCTCCTAACGTAATCAAATACAGAGGATTCAAGATTACGACTGATCCAAGAAGCGGCAAGGCTTTTTACAACTTATTAATGGAGTACGCTCCGTACGGTACGTTAACCGATGCAGCGAAGAAGAACGGTGGTCGAATTCACGACGAAACGCAGCTCGTGAAGTACACGCGCCAATTGGTTACAGGATTGGAGTATATTCACTCCAAGGGAATAGCGCATTGCGATATAAAGGGACGAAATGTTGTGATAGCTGAGAACGGTGAGGCTAAAATTGCGGATTTTGGATGTGCGAAACGGGTTGACCCGGAAATTGACGAAGCGGAGGAGGTTATAATGGGAACGCCGTTGTTTATGGCACCTGAGGCGGCGCGTGGGGGAAAACAGGGGAAAGAGAGTGATATATGGGCGGTGGGTTGCACAGTTATTGAAATGGTTACGGGTTCTCCACCGTGGAATGTGACGGATTTAGAAAAAGATCCGATTTCGTTACTTTACCGGGTCGGGTATTCAGGTGAGACACCGGAATTGCCTTGTTTGCTTACGGAACAAGCAAAGGATTTTTTAGAAAAGTGTTTGAAGAAAGAAGCAAAAGAGAGATGGACAGCGACTCAATTACTAAACCATCCGTTTCTATTAACTAAACCGGATATTGAACCGGTTTTGAATTCCGGTTCGGTTATTTCGAACTCACCGACAAGTGTAACGGACCAAACGTTCTGGAGAACGGTGGAGGAAGAAGAAGAAGAAAGAGAGGAGGGGTGGTTAACAAATCTTGATCGTTTAAGTTTGATGAATTGCCACGTGGAGAGGATCGAACGGCTGGGTTGTTTTGGAGGTGGGTTTAGTGGGCCCAGATGGGATATGGAGGGTGGGGATTGGATTATGGTGAGAAGAAACAATGATTAGTGGGTCACATTATATGGAATTGATTATTACTTATAGGGGGGACTTTGTAAATTAATTTGGGATCATTTTTGTAAATTGTGAAAAATATAGGAGTTGAAATTTGGGAAATTTAGTGTGTAGATGATTGATTTCGTGTATAATATTAATTCACGAAAGATTTCTTTTTTACCAAACTTGATATTTATTATAGTTTGTTATAATAATGGTTCGATTCAAATGTTTGTTGGCCTATAACAAGAAACTATTACATCAAAAAATCATATAATCCAACGTTGTAAGACTGTATGACATCTATATAAATTATTGATATAAAATTGAAGGATAATATTGAGATTGAGAGTTAGATGTAATGTAATAAATAAGAAAAAAAAAGGGTCATGTAATCAATTATATAAAATTTAGGGAGGAATGTGAGAAGTGAAGGCAAGAGAAAAGTGCCAAATCGGCCAAATTTGTTATTTGGTTTGATTTGTCAATTTGACGGCAAAACCAAAAGATTCGGATTTTTAAAATATTGGTCTATTGGATTTGTGCAATTTTTATTATTTTAATGAACTATCTTGGTCTAACACAAAATGACATGAACAATATTTGTTTAACTATTTTTTTAGTTTAATATTTGTTTTTCTCATTTTTTCATTTATTAATATTAAATTTATTTATATTAATTTGTTTTGACAAAATCGATATAGTAAAAAAATTCGGTATAATTATATAAAGTATGTAAACGATTTATTGATTTTAGTGATATGCAATGTCAGAATACGATCACAAAAATATAATTAGAACAATAATATAAGTGATAAAGAGAAAAAAATAATTAAATTATGGGTAATTATTATTGGATGAATTGTTTAAAAAAAATTAATGGATGAAGTGAAGACAAAAATACTTTGATTGCAAGATAAGTTAATGTTTTGGATGGTTATATGTTTTTGGATGCTATATATATATATTATATACAATGGCATATATATATATATAGATATATGTTAAGCTTACAATAATCATTAAACAAAGATAGTTTTAGAAAATTTTGAATTTTGAATTTATATGCATACTTCAATTTTTTTTTATATCAACAAATTTAAAATGTGGAATGTGCCAAAAATTTACTTATAAAAGTCAGACTTGTTTTTGGTCATTCAGTATATTCTTAGTTTTTTGAAAATTCACTATATTCATGCGTACAAACTTTGTGCGCACGAACTTTTATTAGTTTATAGAATATATAATTTCGAAGTAAATAAATAAATTATATTACAATAAAAATATATAAGCCTCGTAAACTAATAGTTTAGAGTCCTAATTGGTACTATTAATCAATTCTAAATTTATAAACATCTTTCACCATAAAAATATATATATAAAAGAGTTAAATGTAAAAATAAACTAATTAATCATAACTCGTTCACTGTTGAAGAAATGAACTTTTACATCTCTACCACGAATACGAAAATAATTGGACTGAGATCGCTTTTGGAATGCCTTTAATCAATGGGTTGCGTAGAAGTAGGGCAGACGTACGCAATGCACCCCGACCCTACATCGATTGATGTGACATAGAAATGCTTAGTATAATATGAGTTTTTTTAGTATTTTCATATATTTTTTCTTATGAAGATACAAACTTATTCAATCATAATTTGGTTCAAATAGTATTTTTTTTAATAATATGTTCATATATTTTTTCTTTATATTTACAAATGTAAAATGTGGAGTCATGTAAAAAAAAATTGTTTATAAAAGTCAGACATGTTCCAATGTCTTTTATTTTTTTACAAAATAATTTAATTTCAAATACGTAATTTTGCTATAAAACATAAAACATTTTTATTAGTTTTTGGTAAAAAATAGTTTATTGGACATGATTTCCAAATAAATAAACTACATTAGAATGAAAATATATAAGCTTCTTCAACTAACAGTTTAGAGCGCGAATTAGTATTAATCAACGCTTTTTTTTTCCAACGTATTAATCAACGCTTAATTTATAAATATCTTCACCTTTAAAAAAAAAAAATAAAAAATAAAAACAAACTAGAGTAAAAAAAAAGATTTGAAATCTGTGGCTCAAAACTGTAATTTAACACAAATGGCTTCCATGGAAGTGATAAAGGAGCCGCAATCATGCAAGATTTCATCTGCGAGACACTCCCCTCTCATCCCCACCATCGATCATGATCCATCAAGTTCTCGCTCTCCCGCGTTTTACTCACCCATGTCTTACTTTTCTCACCAAAGGTAAAGTTGTTTTTTCTTTTCTTCTTATTCTCGATTTATGAAATCGGTGTATCTCTCGAGAAAATTGATGTGATATCTGTGGGCTTGTGAGTTTCGGTGAGATTCTGGTCGGATCGCTCTTTCCTTTTGTGTAATTTGAGCGGTGGAGTTCGATTTCCGTAAACCCTAATTTCTATAGAGACTTTGATTTTTAGTACTGAAAAGATTGTGTGGATAAATCTGGAGTCCGAAATTGTATGGGCAATCCCGGAATTATCGACATTTTGTTTGGCTTTACAGTATACATTTATCGATTTAGCGAATTCAAAGTCTATGACACAAAAATTGAAATGTCGATTGTTTCACTATGCCCTGATTTCAATGGTGACCTAGAGGTTTTATGTTCTTGCAATTGACAGGATTGGGGCCTAATGGAAGCATGTTTGTGCATCAACGCCGAACAAAAAACCCAAAATTAGCATTTTGCTACGCTGATGGTCAGATTCCCAATTCTAAGCCAGAGAAGAAAAGGTTCAGTTTCTATATTTCAAAAAGATATGCAGACTTAAGGCAATGAGTCTTTCTTATATGCATATCTAACCTTTAATATAGAACGATTCCATAAAATGTCTACATCCGGAGCATATATGTATCCCCAATTTTGAAAACCTCTGTTATGTTCGACAGGAAAGTAGTGGAGCATGTGTGTTTACTCAAAGCGAAAGAGAATTTATCTGAGGAGAAAGAGAAAGATATGCTTGATTATCTTTACACATCTCAATATCAAATGAGAGGCATTGTTGCTATATCTGTAGGTGAGAGCAGCATCAATATTCTTGCGTTTGATAAAAATGTGTATAAAACCAGTCTTTAGTAAGTCAAGTTACTTTCACAGGTAGCATCCGAGATAAGGGAGATTACACACATGCTCTGTACATGAGATTCCAGAAGAAGGAAGATCTTGAGAAATTCTACGAGAACAGTTTCATTTTGAAAGTTTTCAATGAACATGTAACACCATTCTGCCATGTATGCCTTTACATGTAAACGCCATTCCTCTCATTCTGATCTTTCTTAACTTTAAGATAAATGTTTCGTTTAATGTTACTGATGGTGTTCTCTTGTACCAGGGAGTAATTAATGTGGATTATGAATCAGAGGTTGAAGATGACATCCTTGCGATATTCCGAAAGGGTGAGGTATGAATCATATGATCATCATCTCAGTTCGTATCACTTGAACACATTTCTGTACCTGCAAGTAGTGAAAACACGTTCTTACGGTTTTGCAGGAGTTTAACTATGGTGAAGAGTTTGTTCTTTTGGTTAGTTTTGATAAGAAAGCTTCTGAGGAAAATGTGAAAGCTGCAATGGAGTCTTTTGCAGATCTAACTTCATCTCATACATCCTTAATCGCCCAGTCTACACAAGGTGTTTGCTTTTGGACATCAAGTTAGCTACCTTTAAGTTGATCTAAAATCATCACTTGATTTTTAATTGTTCAGGTTCAAACATTAATGTGAGCAGTAAGGAATTCACCACACACGCAGCAGTAGTTCGATTCCGTTCATGTAATCACTTCTCTAAATTTCAAATTAGTGTGCTTTAGTTTGTTTTCTGTTGCTGTATTCACTTAGCTTATGGCACATTCTGCAGTGGAGGCCATGGAGATTTTGGTGAAGGGCAGAGAGTATAAAGAAGTAAGTAAGATTTGTACTAAGTACATAAGTAATAGCTGCCATGGAGTTTCTGGTGATTGAGTAGAGATTATTATGTTTCAGATGTGGAGGTCTAAGTTTGAGCCATTTATAGAGAAAGCTGTAACTCTTCATTTCTCTGTGGATCCTGTGGGTACAAACATCATGTAGCTAACTTCAAATTGACATGTAAAAGTTGACTCATTTCATTTTTACTGTGTTCTGATGAAGTTTTCTATTCCTTGTAATGCTAAAAATACTTGCTGCAGTTTATAGTCTAATATCTAAGTTGTATTCAATTTTTGTAATTTATTTCTGTATTTGCATAAACTAGTTTCTATACGGATTAAAACAATTAATTGTAAATTTTTTAAATTCATAGGAATGTTTTACAAACTATATATTCTTATGAAACTTGAATTTAAATCGATTATTTATTTTTAATTTAAACTCATGGAAAATATCAAATATAACATTTTTTCATAATAATGTATCTAAATCTTTGTTGTCTGTTTTTTGGGATTAAGAAAAATTTTAAAAACCTAATATAAATTATTCTTTACACTTTTAAGTAATACTTATTTCTTATTTATTTTTTGAACAATTCTTTTTTTTCCATTAAATAACATTTGAGCTTTGGATCCATTTCGATGGTATATATTACCATAAGATAAGAGATTTATAGAATCATATAAATTCTCAACCTTTATGTTTATTACAAACCATGCAAAATTAGAAAACGAAGAAAAATAAAATGCAAGACAACATCAATTTATAATATATATTGATATTATTTATTATTTTTTTCAACAAATATATTGAAGTTTTTGAGAGGGGAACTCTTTTTTCATGCTGGACTTAATCGTCATTCGTCATATATATTATCTATACTACTTTCACATTATATCTTAATAATAACCCATCATTTCACATTATAATATTTGTAATGAGATGATGTTTTTCTCCGATCTAGACCGTTCATTGATCTTCATTCTGCGCAAAATTAAATAGAATTATATTACGAAATATATGCATGTATAATTTATCTAAATTAATTTCGGTTTAGTCTTACAAGATGAACACTGCTACTCTTCTATACTCTAACTTACAAAATTGTTATGAAATCAAACAATTGTTTGTAAAAAACTCGCTTCAACATTTAATATTATATGTATTATAATACATATAGATATAGATATACGCGTTTATATATATAGATGAGTTGAACAAAGAGACATACAATATACATACCATTATAACGATGATGATGATTACGAAGACAGTCACATAAGCGATTTATCTCTTTCTCTTCCCATATTTGTCTGCAAATCCAAAGCTTCATTTTACATATATACATTTAAAAATATAAAATAATTACGTTTCATAAATTTTAATTTTAATATTTAAAAAGAAGAAGAAGAAAAAACATGAACTGAATCCTAAAAAGTAAAATAAATTGAAGCGTTTAATTAGCAAAATAAAAATGATAATGAGGAAGAACATACATAGAAATGCAGGTTCATTGAACCTGGCTGCTTTTTTGTGCATGAGGGGAAGGAGTTCTATAACATAGAGAGTGGGGTTCATATTTATATAAGAAACTCCACTGTTTTAAATTTTAATTATTTAACATTAATAATTCTTTTTTTTTTAACTCAGAATAATTCATTATTTTTAAGCATTACTTTTCATCAAAAAAAAACTTTATATTTTTTTCTTTTTATTATTTTATCATATATCCCTTTCTTTACATATATATTTTTTCAAATATGTATGTTGATAAGTTTCAACAATTACATTTTTTTGTTTCAAATGCATATAAGAGTAATTCGAATTTTATTTAAGTAAAACTTTTTTGTATTATGACTTAAGTTTTCTTCTTTGATGATTATATTTATATATATTGTGTCCGCTTATCTTCTAAATTTAACAAATTATTTAAGTATTGACATTAAATATCATCTAACTATAATAAAATGTCAAATAAAAAAAGCACAGTTTTTGTGTTTGGTATTTGTACTTTTATTGTATGCTTACTATTATAATTAAAGAAACATTTGATGAAAAAGAAATAAAGAATGATTTTAAACATATAATAAAGTTAGAATAAAGGAAATTAAAAAAAAATGTAAAAGTGACCTACCTACAAATAAATTGAACTAGAAAGATACAAAATAGACACGTTGTTTAATTCATTACACCCAACTTGGGTTAGGTCTTTTAGTTAGTGCTTATCTTTTCCATTTTTTTAAACATTGATTTTTTTTCTAATTTTTCTTTTGAGTTTGTATAAATGTTATTTAATTAGTTGTGAAGTCTATACTCGTTTAAATAATGAAATCATTCTAAACCTACGTTTTTCCATAAATATTTCAATTTTAAAAGAAGTGAATTTGCAGATTTCTGAAATCGATGTGCAATGTAAATCAATTATAAATTTTAAAGGTAAATGTAATTAATTTAACATATATTCGTCAAAACGCATAATCCTTTTTCGTCAACGTGTTAAAGTACCTTTAATCCAACGGTAATTAAAATAAGTTAGTGCTTTTAAAATTTTAAAATATACGGTTTTTTGATATTTTGAAAATAGTTAGTCTATTTATGAGTTAAAAAAACAAATACCACAGCAAAAATCAATTTATATCAAAAAAAATTTGTTAAGCATTTTAAAAAATCAATTACAGAAAATAAATTTATTTTCGTCAATGTTTACATTAAACTCTTTAAAACAAAACTAGATATACAAAACTAAAAGAGTAAAATGTTAAGAATTGAACCGACATAACTTGGTGTAAAAAGTAGATATTAATGTGTCCGTACGATCCTCGTAGTTGATAACACCTATGAAATCTCCCCACCAAATCTCACAATTTGCAACCCAATTGGCTTCTTTGGATTCTCTTTTTTCCAACACATTTCAACCAATTGACACATAAATATAATAATTTATCTAAATTCAAAAAAAGAATGAACCAACTTTTTATCCATGATTGAAAAAAAATCGTTTTTTTAGATTTTTTTTTCTAAACCAAAATTTATTTATAACGTCAATGGTCCCTTCATTTTTCAATAAATTTAGTTTCACGCACATTTAGGGTCTAGGTAAGCCCATGGAAACTATATGGGCCTAAAGGCCCAATATAAAAATTAAAGAAAATATTTTTTTCATCAAAACATAAAATTAATAAAATATTATTAGTGATAAAAGCTGGTCAAATCGATAAAATATTAATTCAAAGTCAAAGTGAAGCGAATATACGTATAATATGGAGAGTGAACGTTGAATTAATGTGAATGAATCCAAAGCAAGGACAAAATCAAGATCATTTTTTTTTAAAATGATAATAAAAATATAAAATTAATAGCATTTGAAGAGGTCAAAGCTTCAAACTATTACTTAATCATAGTTTATTTAACGTTTATGAAGTCTAGTGAGACACTTATATAGGTATTGATTTGAGTTGATATAATTATTTAACAATTAATGTTTTTAGTCTTAATTAGCATTAATGTTACCAAAATGTGATAAAAACATTAGGGCTAATAATTCTACTACGATTTAAAAATTAAAAAACTTTCGATACTGAAAAATAAATGTTTTTAAGAGAGATTATATAGTGAAAGTTTATTCATCAGGCGGATTTTTCTATGTAACGGTTAGTTTTTAAACTAAGTATTTCTATATATGTATATATTAACTAAATATTATTCTACATTAGTAAAATTTGAAATAAAAAGTTTCCAAAACTAGATTGTATTACATTATAAAAAAACAAAGTAAATTTGTTTTTTTCCAAAAAATATATTTTAAAAAATAATTAATCGGGTAATATTTTTTTTTTTACATATAGGTCACAGACCGGTCCAATTAGCTTATATGTGCAGATGCATCTAACGCGTGTCATATGCTCGGCCTAAATAAACTAAGTAACTATTAAATTTCTTATAGTAAATATTTATTGTAAAAAGAAAAAAATATATTAGAGAGACAAGTGTTGGTAACAAAAATTGATAATTTTTAGTGATATTATCTCTTAAGGAGGATAAGAAGAAATTGCTTATAAGACTAAAACTCTTGTGATGTTAAAACATGTGCCCATATGAAAAAGTGATCATGCCAACGTAATTTTACATGAAATATCGCATAAAATAACATATTATACTTTATTTTTTTCTATCACAAAAAATAAAAATAAAATAAAATTAATAACGCGTCTTTGAAATGAACCCATTCCATTAGGCATGCGAGCCGTGAAAGAAGCTTACCCCTCTCTTTTTTTTCTTCTAAAATTTATTTAAAAATCAGACATAAAAAATCAATAATATAAATACGTTATTATTGAGTCAAAAAAAAACGTTATTACATAATTTCAGTTATTTATTTTATGTTTTAATAATTATTGGTCTATTAAGTCATTTTCGATTAGATTCTCTGTCAACGTCAAAAAAAAAACTAAACAATGCTTTTGACTAATAGTTTGAAAAAAACAATTAAACACAAATTCGATCATTCTTAGAAAACCCAAAATAAAAAATTTATTGCAAAATAAGTTTAAATAAAGTAAGATTAATGATTTATATTTGATTTCAATTTTAATTTTTTTTTTCTCCTTTAATTCTTCTACTTGTTTGTATAATCTGTAATTCCATGAAATCTCTCTGTCTTTCTCTAAGGAAAGTTATGAAGAAAGAGACAAAAAGAAGTCATTAAAGTTAAATAAAGCACGTAATAACAACAAATTATTACGTAATTATACAATTTTTTTTTTTGCTTATTTTATCATTTCCAAATATATATTAAAAAAACACCAAATATTCACTCTCCTTCTTTCTCTATATATATTTATATCACATAACACACACACACACAAATACATTAAAAAAAGAAAATACAAATATATATACATAAATAGTGTGTGTATATATATATACATAAGAAGTAAAAAAAAGAAAAAAAAGAGAGAAAAAAAATTTATTTTTTTTTCTCTCCTTGATCGGAGAGTCGGCGGCGATCAAGGCGTTAAATTCGATGGACGGCGGCGGAGAGTCGATAACGGCGGCGAAGGAGGTAAGAGGGTTAAAAAAAGGGCCTTGGACGGCGACGGAAGATGCGATTTTAACGGAATATGTTCGAAAACACGGCGAAGGTAATTGGAATGCGGTGCAGAAAAACTCAGGGCTTCTCCGGTGTGGAAAAAGCTGCCGTCTCCGGTGGGCGAATCATCTCCGACCAAATTTGAAAAAAGGATCTTTTAGTCCTGATGAAGAAAGATTAATCATCGAACTTCACGCTAAGCATGGAAACAAATGGGCTCGTATGGCTTCTCAGGTTTTAACCTAATTAATAAATTTTCAATTTTTTTTTTTTTAAATTCACACCATTTTCGTGTTTCTTTGGGATTTATTCAATCTTTCTCTCTTTCTTTGCATGATTCTTGCATCTAAAATTCTTAATTTCTAAAGATGTTGTAAGAGTTTTCATTTTTCTTGCATCTAAATTCATATTTTTCTAAAGAAATTGTAAAAGTTTTTCATTTTTCTTGAATCTAACTTCATATTTTCTTTGAGCCAAAAAAAAAAAAAAATTCATATTTTCTGAAGAAATTGTAAAAATTTCATTTTTTTTAATCTAAACTTCATAATTTATTTAGAAATTAAATAAAAAAAACATTTTTTTTTTGCATCTGAACTTCATAATTTCTGTAGAAATTGTAAAAGTTTTCACGTTTCTTGCATCTAAAATTCATAATTTCTCTAGAAATTGTAAAAGTTTTCATTTTTTTTTTTGTGTAGTTACCTGGCCGGACAGATAACGAAATCAAGAACTATTGGAACACAAGAATGAAGAGGAGACAAAGAGCAGGATTACCATTATACCCTCAAGAAATTCATCAAGGAGTTGATCTTGATGTTGGTCTTGATGCTGATGAGTTAGTTTCTTTTGGATTTCAATCTCAAGAACATCATCAAAACATGAACCCTAATTCCTCAAATACACCATCTTCATCTTCTTCTTTCTCTTCTTCATCTTCTCAACCGCCAAAAAGATTATGTCTTGATCCTTCAACTTCTTATAACCCTAGCTTAAACCAAATCTCAGATTCTCCAATGAATTATTCATCAATGTTTTCTCTTTATAACAACACTTTTCATGATCATCAAAATGATAATAATAACCGCTTTGGTTTCTCTCTTCCCTTATCTTCATCTTCATCCTCTTCTAATGAATTGTCTAATCCTAATCATCTTCTTGAATTCAACAATGGTAATAACATTGATGTTTTGAGTTATAGTTCATTGCTTATGGGAGATCATTATAATCATCATGAGGATAATATTACTCCAAATTCTTTCCTTTTACAAAATCTAGAGCTTCCTTCAAACCAAACAACTTCAAATACTAACAAAAATGGTGTCTTTCTTGATCCACCTGCGGCTAATAGTGGTTTACTTGATGCCCTTTTAATGGAGTCTCAAGTCTTATCTCGTGGTGGAATCTCTAAGGTTTCTTTGAGTGATTCTAATGAGAATCAAGACAATAAAAGAGTGAAAATTGGAGATGAAAATCGGTTAATTGATAATCTAACTTCTTCTACTCAATCATCAATTGGTAAGTCTCAAGATTTATTTGATTTTGTATATTGTAAATCTAGATCTAGATCTAGGGTTTGATGAAGTTCTTTTGATGAATCAGGAACAAACCCTAATAGTCAAAACAAGAACATTAATGAAGCAAGAATTGGTAATGATGAAAATGATGATGATGATGATGATGCTTTCTTGATGAGTTTACTTAACAACTTTCCTGCTTCAACATCATTGCCATGGAGGATTGAGAATCAATTTGAGGGTTCGAATAATCTTGCTTCGCCGACCGGAATCTACTTAGGTAATAGCTTGGTGGATCCGGTGACGGTGCAGACTTCTTCAAGTGTAGATCCTATGACGTCATTGGGATCATGTAATTGGAGCAACATGCCTAGAATTTGCTGATTTGGAAACACACTACTAATTGTGAGCTTATAATGTATCATTTATTGTGTACAATTTTTATACAAAGGTGTGTTATAGATTGGGATGTGCAATGAATTTGATGATGTTAACATGTTTAAAGATAAAAGAGATCATGAAAATGAGAGTTTGGGTACTGAAAAGGTGTTTGGTCTTTTTTAATTTTTTGTATCTATAAAAAACAATTTAGAAAAAAATAATCAGAAATTGAAAATGAGATTAAGTAACAAACAATAAATTCTAGAATGAAATTTCTCAAAAAAAAAGAAAAATTCTTGAATGAAAAAATTTCATTTTTATCTAACCAAAATATACATACACGAGAATCGATTATTCAATTCAAAACTATATAATAATAATTTTTAAAAAGTGCATAATAATTAAAATTGGCGTTTTGTGATTGTGAATATGAAATGTTATAATGGCAAACGTTAGAAACAAGAAAAAACTATATTATAAAATTGATAGAATTAAATGGGTGAAGTGAAGAAATTGTATGTGATTGGGCAAAGAGCCGACCTAGTTGTACCATTGCCTTTCTCTTATGTCATTTCCTTTTAATAATTTCACACTATTTTTCAACAATAAATCCCCCTAAATTTCGGCACCAAAATTGAAAAAAAAAATACAATTAAAATATCAAAATTATTAATAATACATTGCAACTAGTCTATATAATACTTTTCCTAGGTTTTCTACTTGCACCTTATCTTATTTTCATGACATCACATTACACTTTTCATATCAATAAAGTCTTTATCATATCCTTTATATACATGCACCCATTCACATCTTCATATCACTACAAAACTAATAATATTGTCCAACTTTTTAAAAAAATAGATATATGTAAAATGGGCTTAGGCCCAATAACATACAAATGGGCCTTCAATACAAACAATCACACTTTTATACACACTTTATACAATACAAAACACACTTAAGTAGCTATAGGTTTTTTATGAGATTGCATTGAAAAACAAACACACTTAGCTTTCATGGCTTCCACTTCACTTCCATATTCTCTGAATTTATACTCCTCTTGTTGCTTAAACGTTGCTGGAATCTTCCCTTCACTGTAACATTGATTACACAAACTAAACCTTGCTTTCACTTCTTTAAACCGTGACCCAATTATCGGATATCTACACACTGAACAAACTTGCTTCCTATGTCGTTTCCTATCTCTTGTCTCCAGTTTCACTACAGTTTTCATGATACCTAAACCCCTTTCTGGATCATCATACATCTCTAGAAACTGATTAAATGTTACCGTTGACTCATCGATTTCTCCATGAGCTTCTTCTAGAGTTTCAGATATTCCTTGTGATGGTATGTAGATAGCTCTTAGGAGTTTGATGTATTTAATGGCTTCCATTGTTGTGATTTGAGAGCTTCCTTCGTTTACTGGTCGCCATAGAAGTGCATCGAATGCGATTCTTTTCCTTTTCTCTGGATGACCACTGCATAAAGGGGCAATCACTGCGTAGAACATTCCTAAATCGATTCTTCCTGATCCTGAATCATCAAGAACTGTGAGGATTTTCTCGTTTATGGCTTTAATAGCTCCTTGGAAAGTTTCTGGTTTCAGAACATGTAACAGTCGCCGGAGAATCTCTTCTAAGTTTGGTTTTCGTATAGATTTTGTGGGGATACCATTGCCGGAATACGTTACCGGAACATTATTATCTCTCATCTCTGTTCTTAGAGCTTCCACGTTACATTTTCCAAGTCTTGTAACTCTCTGGAAGTCTCTAATTTGAAGAGCTGTAGCTAAATCTGGTCTTAAAGTCGTCTTCTCACCTACTGTCTTGAACTTGGAAGGTTCCACAACAATAAAAGGACCTTCCTCGGTCACGTTACCATTGTTCTTCACCTTCTTCTTCTTCTGCAATTGTTTCAGATGAGATATCGCGTCGTGCAATTCAACTCGGTTAGTCATTTTCAGAGCTTCTTTTAGTGCTCTTTTAGCTTCTTCAGTCTCACCAGCACCTAATAAAGACACAGCTTTGTTGAGCTGAGCACGCCAATGGTTAGGCCATACAGCTAAAACTCTAGTGTACATCTCTGAAGCTCTCTGAAATCTACCTAAATCCATGTAAAGACCACCAAGGTTATAAACAGCATCGATATGTCCAGGTTTTAAGTCAATAGCTCTTTGGAAAACCTCAATAGCTCTCTCATCTTCTCCCATGGCGTGTAGAGATGATGCTAAATCACAATGTGCATCTGCATAATCAGGTTTCAAGTATATAGCTTCCTCTAAAGCTTTCACAGCTGCTCTATATTCACCTACACCGAAAAGAGCACTGCCTAGAAGCTTCAAAGCTCTATAATGTGTAGGATTTAGAATTGCAGCTTCTCTGTAATATTCACAAGCACTTAAAACCATTCCTTCACCTTCAAGGGAGATACCAAGATTGACGTTAATCTGAGGTAATAAGTAAGACCATTGATTACCACCAGATTCTGCAGCTTCCATGGCTAATAAGAACTCTTCTTTAGCTTCTTTACACTTTCCAAGAACGTAAAGGCAGTTTCCAGCTCTGAAATGAGGTCTTACATCTGTTGGTTGCAATTCAGAAGCTCTTTTGAAGCTCACGAGAGCTTCTTTGAACAATTGGTGCTCGTATAAAACCCTAGCAATGGCCATGTGTCCATCAAAAGCTTCCTCTCTTGATCTAGCACCATCTGCTTTGCTTCTCAATACTCCTAATTCCTTGACAAATACTGTGTAATCGTGGCTTGATTCTTCCCAATAGATTCTTTTCTCGGAGATATCTGATGACGGACCCAATTCTCGTGACCATCCAGCGTCGGAAATCGTATCGATGTTATCTGTTTTTGGTTTTCCATCTTTTTCTTGCTTAGATTTCAATCTCTTTAACAGAATCTCCAAATCGTCGATGAGTTTCCAGGTTTCGTCGAAAACGATGCCATGGTTTGGTGAAACCGCCCAAGCCGCTGTTCGCTGCTGCTTCTGAGTTTCTACAGCTCTCTCGTCGGTAATGGAAGACGATGAGGCCTCTGAGCCTTTTGTTTCGTCGGTGGTTAATTCAATTTCTAAAGCATCGAAGTCCCTGTCAACATCTCCGGCGCCATCGTCGTAAGTTCTGAGGAGTCCGTCATAGGTCAAACCCTTATCCCCGTCGATGAATTCAGCGTAGGTACGAAACACCTCATCGAGAATTGCTTTAATTTGCTCGTCACTGAATTTCACCCTAGGGTTAACAGAAACGACGAGAGCTGACATCTCCTCCCGATTTAACCCACCGTCACCATTACTATCAAATTGATGGAATATCCTCTTTACTTTCTCCGATCTGGTTCCTCTAGTCGCCATTTTCACCGGCGAAAAACAAAATCAACCTTTCTCCCTCTCCAAAATCAGGAACTTGAATCGAAAAGCAATAGTGAGATTATCAGAGAATCCAATGCAACAAATCCAAACAGAAAAATCAAGAAATTGAAGGAAAGAAAACACAAATTTGAAAGAAGAAGAAGAAGAAATCAAAGGATTGAAAACTCGGAGCTGTCAATTTGTTGTCTCTGTGTCTTAACGAAGAGAGTGGACAGCAGATAACGGTGTGATTTAATTTTTGTAGTGTGACCTTTACCTTAAATATTTAATTTATTTATTGTGAAAAATGTTTTGTCTCCTTATTTTAATTGCGAGAAAAATAAGTACAACTATATACAAAAATAAATTAATAACTCTATACCAATAATTTCATATAAATGTTTCCATTTTCTTTTCATAACTCAAAAGTCAATACTCAAATTCATTACTTTTATTTGAAATCTTACATATATTATTTGGGGAGTACAAATATGGAGACACCCAAATAAATTTAGTTATTTACATTTTATGCCACTACAAATTTATTAAAAACATTTATGACAAAATTTAATGTTAATGGCAATTTCGTCTAATATAATTGTAAAATATGGAAAGAAAATCATTTTT
>KE153499.1:1162262-1178301 GCA_000411095.1 Aethionema arabicum
ATTTATATAGAGATATAATTAACTAATGTAAAATAAATTCATAAAATACAAAAAATTATACAACTAAATATTTTAAAATCAAGAAGTTTAAAAACGTTTGTCCCGTACAAAGTGCGGGTAAATTTCTAGTTTGATACTATTTAGAGAATGTATTATTGTAATTAAATGCGATATGACGAGGGTCCTTTTCTCACATTAATTGGATTTGGTCGAAACATTTATATTATTTGAAATTCCATTGATACTAAACCGAATTTAAACCGAACCGGTTTGGATTAAGTTCTAAGAAGAGACAATGCGAAACTTGAGAGAGATAGAACACAAAGCTTTATTTAACAACAACAGCAACGGCTCCTAGTTTCTTTCTATGTAGATTACGGCGTCGTTTTGGTGATTTTCGCCACGCAATTATCTTTTGGTCGTGTATGAGGTAAGAACATCACCGGACAACCAGGATTGCGCCGTTCCACCCTACGATTTCACCGCCGGAAAACAAAAGATCTATGAAGCTCCAGCTATGGTCTAATAACGCAGAGAGAAAGAAATTAAAAATTACCGGTATTTGAGGAGGAAATGATGAAGAAAAATGGTAATCTCGAGCTTTGCAAGATCGTTTCCTGGGCAAAGATGTCTTCCTAATCCAAAAGGAAGAAATGTGCCTGCTTTTGGTGTATATCCCTTCAAAATCAACCACACAATTTCAGCTACTATTACATAAAAGATTGCAATTTCATGGTCATATATATACATAACATACCTCCCATCTAGAAGGATCAAATTTCTTTGGATCTGGGTAGATCTCAGGGTCTAGATGAACGGATCTAAACCAAGTCAGAACTTTCCAGCCTTTTGGTATGATATAGCCTGAAACAGAATACATCGGAAATGAGAACATCAAACATTGAAATGGATCTATGTTTCATGTATACTGACCATTCATATGGACATCAGTCTTTGTTTCCCTGAAGGCTGTGAGCGAGAATGAGATTACTCGAAGTGTTTCGTCAACAACCTAGTCAAAAAACTCTTCAAATCAGTACAAGACTATGGAGAAATCACTCACATATGTTAGCTAGAACTTGTTGCAATAAGTCACAATGTTGACCTGTGAAAGAAATTCCATGTCTCGTGTGTCTTTAAGAGTCAAACCTTTCTGTTCTGGAGCCATTCTTTTCACAATCCTCTCTTGTTCTTCCTATGGTACAATTACATGCAAAAGAAGGTAACTTTAAAACGAATATCACTAACAATAACATCTCATTTGTTATTATATTACCTTTGCTTTTTGGAAAACCTCAGGGTGTTCTTGTAGGAGAATGGTAGCCCACATGATGGTATGTCCAGAGGATTCATGACCAGCGTTAAGATACATCAATAAAAGATCAATAATTTCCTCATCTTCTAAACTTCTTCCGTTTTCATCTTTTACATCTATTAGACTATCCAACATGTCTTTCTTATTAGATGAGATATTCTGCTTCTTTTGATTTCTGCGTTCATCTACTATGGATTGAAAGGTAGCTACAAGTTTCTTCCTCGCCTGTAAAATGAAAAATAGTATCGTCAATTCACTATAGATTTGCATGATTATGAGATAAAGTGAGAAATTTGTGTACCTTTAAGGCTTTATGATAAGCAAATCCAGGTAGATTAACAGCCATTGCTCGAACTCCATAGTTAAGGTTGGTATATTCCCGTTCCAAGGCTTCCATAACATGCCCACTCTCAGTGCTAAGAAATATGTACATAATGATCTTAAAAGTAAGCTTACGGACAAGAGTCAAGAACTCGATTTCTCCCATTTTAGACCAAGTTTCTAGAGCTGATATAACGTTTTCTTCGATGTATTTTATGTAGACAGAGAGAGCTTCATGGCCATTGACAGGAGCAGCAGTCAAACGCCTGAGTCGTTTGTGTTCTTCAATGGATATACCGATAAAAGACTTTCTTCCAATGAGTTCCAGGGTAGATGTTGGCCAACCTGGCTGGAAGGCATCATCATCTGTAAGCACTCGTCTAAGAGTCTCTGGTGCTGTTACTATTACACTTGGGTTCCCAAACATATGAGCTTTATAAACACCAGTAAATCCATACCTGTAAAGAAAGGAGTCTTGAGAATCTAAACCAAAGAGTACACCATTGATATATGGTTCAAATCTAGATGGAATTAAGGAATATAGTTACTTTGTAGTGTAGTTTCGGACGAAGGATTCAGGGTCAGATGTCTTGAAAGCTCTTAAAAAGGTCCACATGTTGCCAAAGAAAGGCCAACCCAAATCTCCTGGTGGCAGATAGAGTTTCTTCTCACCAAGTTTGGACTCATAAATCCAAACATTCACTCTTTTCAGTACCCATATCAGACCAAACAGTCCCAGGACTACTAAAGAGAACCACATCGGAATCCAACTCGCTTCCGCCATAGCTTCACTTGTTCACTCCCCTATCAAATTCACTCTTTTTCACTTGAAATCCTCTTCTTAGAGATGGATGATATATCCTTCACTCTGCAAGCACATGCAAAAAGGTAAGCAATAAAGGTGGAGAGATATATCTGTACAAGAGAGACATATGTTTACAAAACACTAAATGGACAGACACTTAAGCTAGTGTAGTGTTCTTGAGACGATCAAGGATAGAGACTTATCTAAGACTTTAAACTAAAGAAGCCGACAGCTTGTTTTTATCAATTTGTTTGGTAGCTGTTAACATGAAGTGTGAAATGACCATACTTTCCTTTCCATTTTCGTTCTTCTAATAAGCCTATTCTTCTTCGAAATAAGTTCTTTACATAGAAACTTCTAAATCAAACAGCATAACACACCATGCAAACTCAAAGAGAAGTTCCTATGAATCTAAAACTTAGCATACATACCTGGATTTGAAGAATGGAACGCTGTAATAAGAGAAAGAAGATTGATGAAAGAAAACTCAAAACCTAAGGATAAGAAGAAAACATTTGTACTGCAATGTTCAGTAGGAAACAAAGCTATAAATGGAGGTGAAGAAACCGAAGGGCACAAATTCCAACAGAACATTGAACATATCGAAGAAACAATTAAGCAGAAGAATCCAAAATGCAGCATAGAAACAAGAACTCTAATTAGTATCTCGTGAACAGGAAAAAAGAAACGCCTTTTTCTCCTCTGTCAGTTCGTCTTCCCTCAACATATACTTTGACCAAACCCAGATCACATGTAAGTTCATGAATCAATAAACAAAAACACCAAAAGAGAAAGAAGAAAGAACAATAATCAGTCACGGAGAAAGTATGCACCTTTGAGCCAATAAGAGAGGAGACCTTGCAATTTCTCCACATGCACCGCCGTTATCAAGCAATGGCGCAGAACAATTATGTCAGTTCCTCCGGGTAAACCTGTTTAAAGTAATTACCAGAAATTCCTTCTTTGGCATCTCTGTCTCCACAAATTTAAACTTCTCTTACACGTCGACGAACACCTCAGAACGCATAAAACCTATCTTGAGCATTTTTGAACCAAAGACAATGCGACAACAAGTAAACAAAAAGTAGAAAGAAACAGTACCCACTTTGATGAGCAGTATTCTGTCTATTCGCTTTTTCTCATCTTTTTGAGTAAATTCTAAAAGTGAGAAGAAAAAGCCAATGAAAGAATCTTGAATCAAACTTGAACTCTTATTTATTACTCAAAACATTTGATCAAATCAATAAGAGTTTGTATTGATCCTAAATCCACAAGAATAAAAAGAAAATAAAAAAACCAAACAACCATACAGACTAGACGCGTTTGCTGCAGTAGCTAGCTGGTTTCCTTCTACTAAAACGGAAACGCTGGTCGCAAACCGCTACTCAAACGCAATCGATATCCTTGCGAGAGGTCCATACTTTATCTCTCTCGCTAGTCTCCTATGTAAGTATCCTATGATACAAAAGTAGATATATCTTGCTGCAGAAAGAAGAACAAGAAAGAATATGCAGAGAACGAATTGTTTTCCGCTTGACCATCATTTGATGACCGTTCGGGTTAAAAAGCAAACTTTCCTTTTTTGTGGTCTTATATATATATATATATATATTTGTCGTGGGAAGCCTCAAAATTTGGAACGCCAAACAGCGTTTTCAGGTTCACCACAGCGTCTGTGAACTTCCTTGATGCGATCAGCTGATCGACAGATCCCACTGCAGGTCCAGTCGAACGAGGCAACGCAGATGTTTCCGGCCTGTGCCTTCCATTCACAATCTGCAATTCAACAAGAATTGCATTCAGTCCGTAGTGTGGCCTAGAAAGTTTAGAGGAAAGTAAGAGAAACAGAGAGGTACACACCAGGAGGAGTGCCGCAGCAAAGCCTTCTATCATCAATATGCGTAACATCAAGCCCAATAAACCAAGCCCCCAATGTAACATCTTCATTTGCATACTTGTGCAGAACATGCCTGTAATATTTAACACGAGAATCAGCAAGATGAAGGGACGTTTGAAATGAAGAGTGAGCCAAGAATACAATACAATTTCATCCAAAAGGGAGTTCATCTTACTGATTGATGGATATATACGAAGCCAAGTCTCTTGAAATGGCGTATAACTGCCCAGTAGCGTGGCGGAAGTACTTGTTCCCGTTCTCACCAAATTTCCAATACTCTGGCTCGTGATATCTCACCCCTCTGTTCCATAAACAAACGCAAGTTAATTAACAAAGCCGAGGAAGTCATCAAAATCAAGTTTTGAAGAAGGATACTGAGAGAATTGGCTTTACTTTTGAGAGAGGACTGGACCAGATTTCATGCAACCGATATAGACTCGAGGTTTTTTCCGGTGTCTAACAAGAGTTTCCCCAAGAGTTGCTGTAGATATGTCAACAAAACAGTCGAATCCATTAATGAAATTAGCAGCATGATGTGTGCAAAATGGAAAAACAATGATTGGAAGGTTTACATCATACAGAAGAATCTTGTATAGCTATAGCTTACCGATATTTACATGAACATCATCGTCTACTTTGACATAGAATTCTGCATCCCACATTGAAAGTGCTGTAGAAAAATACGTTTTTGTCTTGCCTGACAACTCGAGGTATCCTTCAACATGGTCCTGTTTAAAAGACAAGATAAGATAGTACTAATAAAGCTGTAGTTCTCAAAAGCACGAGTTAATACGAGAAAAAATACCAATCTCAAGAAATCTCCATGCTTCCTATCTTCAGCTTCAATGGCACGATCTAGAATTCCCCCAGCCGTGGCACTAGAGAATCAATACACAGAAAATATTGAGTTTGACTCAGTTCAGAAACTATATAAGAACGTAGTGATTTAGAATCTAACATTATAAGTTTTTCCCTCTCACCTATGCCCAATCACAAATCGTATAATTATACCCTTCTCTTCTTCCAACCTCCTTCGTTTTTCACCTACAAGCAGTAACCATCAAGGAACATATTGAGCTAGTTAAGCAACGGATGGAGATGATATAAGGATTTGGAAGAAAATGAGTGGTATTAGAACCTTGTGGCATCCACGTTGTCCTAACAGAATCTCTTCTCCTTCGGCTACTAAAAGCAGTATTAATCCCTACAACCATTAAATATCGTCTTTTTGCAGGTACTTGCTTCTTCACTAAATCATTTGGTATGGGAGCACCGTTCATTAAAGACTCCTGAGCTGACCTTGCAGCGGCTAACTCCATCTCTAAGTTTGAAATCGTCTTATCCAATGTCCTGCAGTTAATGTGAACATTTTAGCCCCCAGAAGTTTTAGAATAGAGTCTGGCATTAAAATCATAGATTTATCTCACTGTATAGCGTTATGGGTCTTGGAAACTTCTCCGAACAAAGCATGGGGATCGCGTTTCACTTCTTTCTCGTAGAGCTACAAGTAAAACAAGACCAGATCATATACAATGGACAGTAGTTTCATAAAAAATAAACCAAAATACTGAAACAGGATTGAATGGAATAGAACAAAATATCAAACTCACAGTTTTTGGATCACAGCCCTCCGAGATCAGCTTCAACCTCTCAGCTTCCGTCACAGATGGCCGAGCTATACCTTTAGACTCCGGAATATTCCACATCCTGCATCAGAGAATAGCATATACCATGAAATGAAATGAAATTACAAAACAGCAGACCGTAAAAGGAAATTATGTAACTTAGGCTCAAGAAAGGATTAGAACATGTTTTCAGCGGATAGCCGGATTCAAATTACAATTCAAAATCTCAAATCAACCAACCAGTTAGTAAACCTCGGGATCACAAATAGAAAAATCTTCGAAGAAAAATCCGAAAAGAAATTGTTAAATGATTAAAAATTTCAGAACAATTTGAAGTTCGATGGATTTTCACGAACAGATGAATCTCGGAAGAAACAAACCATTAGAGCAACAGGGACGCAAAAGAAGAACAAACTCAAATTGTCCAGAAACAGCCTGAAAATTCAAAACAAAAGAAAACTCATACCTATCGGTGAAGAATATCCCACAGCAGAAGCTACCCAAGCAGAGTAGAAATGTCCATTTCTTCGATACGAAGTTTCTAGAGAAAAGATACTCTCCTTTGATCTTCGTCGACATTTTCCCCTCAAAAGCCATAGTTAGACCTCCCGCATATGAAAGCAAGAAGGTCCACCGATACTCCCAAAAAACCAAGGCAGTTATTCTAAGCCTATAAACTCCATAAGTGGAAACCTAACCCTAAACAAGCTAAACACCCAAGCCAAGAGAAAAGCGTCTCAATCACCAAAGCTTCCGAAACCAGAATCTGAGAATTCACTTAATCCGATAACGCTTTGAACACAAGAGAATCACTCAGAGATTACCGTATATCACTAATGGAGATGGTCTCTCTCTCTCTCGCTCTCTCTCTCTCTCTCTCTGTAATTTCGCAGGGACTTCGAATAGAAAGAGACGTCGAAGAACGAAGAGAAGGAAGAAGAAGAAATAAAAAGGACCGCTTAACCGTCCGGTTTAACTAAACATCAAACCGGGCCGAGATTTCCATAATTTACCAAACTATCCCTATCTAGTATCAAACCCTCTTTTTTTTTGTTCTCTCTCCATCCAATTTTATTCTTTCACACTAATTTATTCTCTATATTTTTTATTATTTTTTATAATCAAAAACAACAAATAAACATAAATATATTATACTTCTAGTTTTTTTAATCGTGGATTAACCTTATACTAGCATTATATTACAGTGAACAATAATTTTATAAATAAATTAATTATATATTAAAGGAATGGTTTGATTATTTATTAAGTAGAAGTTGAAAAGAAATAAAGAGATGAAAAAAGGCATATGATAAGGGTGGTCCAATCTTTTCAGCAAGTAACACATGATCCTCTGAGACACACGCATTTATATGATTCGTTATTTTTATTTTTTGGTAGATTATGTTAATTTCAAGTATTATTTATACCTGTCAATTTAATTTCCATTTAAAGTCGTTGTGTTAGGGAAACATACCTAATTTTAGATTTTTTTTTTTAAATTGGAAAAAACAATTTAGTGAAGACTAGAAGTCTAGAACGATCCATTTTGACTCTCTCTTTATGTAAAAAAAGACATAAAAAGTTATGTTTGTTATTTTGTTTAAAGAATATTATTATGCTTAAAATTCAAATTAGTCGTTATTAACTTCTGAATTGAATAATCATGTGTTTTCTATACAAAATTAAAAATCGCAAATATATTATATATAGAGAAAGAAAAATTGAAATAGTAGAAACAATCATTGAGGAACTTTCAAATGGGAAAAAAAGTTAAATGTATAAAATTGTGACACATGACTTAAAGCGTCTAAGCCAATGAAAATGAGTTATTAGTAACTACTCCCACATGCAACCCCAAGTCGTTTGCCAAACTTTTAATTTATTAATTACCCTAACAAAAAGTCAATTTAAATCACAATTTGATTTTGGAAATGATTTAGTCCTCTAACTCTCTTTCCTGTCATAGTTTTTTTTTTTCACTTTATCTTCGTATATTGTCGTGTATAAATTAATAAAAAAAAAATCGTAAATTATTGTTGTAATTATAGTGTGACAAAAAAACACTTGACCGAAGTAGACATTAATCTTAGTGCCATGGTTTTAAACAATATTTTTAAAAATTATTGACGTAAACGATTAATTCATATTCTATTCTTCTAAAAAAATTCATATTGTGTTCATTCAAAAGTGTTATTTTATCTAACCATGACGTGTGGAATGTTAATACCAAAGTATATACAATTTTCGATAATTTAAACACTTCAGACTAGTGAATTTAAAATGATATTATTTGAAATTTAGCAGTAAGTTGGATGAAATAAAAAAATCTTATAAAAATCACATACGAAATTATATAAAATCATAAAATCTGAATATCAAAATCCAAGCACACATTTAGATAAACTATTGTATTTTTAAAAAATCGAAGAAATAAAAAAGAGCTAGGGAGGAGTTACGGGAGGGGGCATCAACGGTCGGAATAAAGAACACGTGATAACGTCTGTCACATGAAACTTGTCGCTATATAATTGGACGTCAGCCCCGTTAGATCTTGTTCAATCATGTGACGCTTTTTCTCTCACGTGGTACTGAACAAAGCATGAGCCATGTGGATCCCACGTCACAAGCTTCTGCCACGTGTCATCATGATGTTTACCAATTAAAATGGTTTTTTTTAGTATGTGTTTGCCCAAAAACAAAAATACCACATGCACATTCTTAATTAATCAAATTATTTTCTTATTCTTATTTTTATAATAAGTTTTTGGCAGTCGTTATATATATTATATATATGTCACCAATAAAATTCAAACTGTAGTAAGAAAAAAAAAGAATGGCATTTGAATTTGATAATATTTATAATTAATACATTAGTTTATACTATTTTATAAATGCGACAACTAATATATGCCATAGGGAACATACATACGTTGTACGAGAGAATACATATCAGTCCTTGTTTACATTATTTTAATTTCTTAATGTTAGGATTAACTAAAATTCATTTGGTTGGATCAATGTTATCCATTATATTTTTATACTATTTCATATATATATAAATAAATAAAAACTTCAGATCTCTCCTTGATAATTGGTCTCCGGTGACTACAGAATCTCCAAATATTTTTATGTTTTTTTTGTTACTATTACATATATATATAAATCATATTCCATGAAAATTTGAATCACTGATTTACAAAGTTATTTAAACATGAGAAATTAATAAATAAAAAACAACACACAAGCTCGAGTAACCACAATCAATTAAAAATTTTATTTCAAATATGATATAACAATCAATTACGTTATGTACTCAATTTATTTATTAAATACGTATACGCACCAATAATACAACAGAAAAAATAGAGTGTAATTTAAGTATAAAAAAGTTTACAGACTGTCAATTCGGTAGAATCATAACGAACGGTATGGTTCGTCTAATTGAAATCTCACTTACAATCATTAACGGTATATGTAAACCGGTTATATAGCCAAAATACCGGTCAAATATTGAATTTTGACCGGTTGAAGTTGGTTCAGTTCGTTAGGTGCTTTGCTTGGAAGACAGGAGACTCTCTGTCACTTTTTTTGGTCAACACCTAATTTAAATGGTTGCTTTGATCTCTCTATACCTAAACCGCGAGCTACCATATCCCAATTTATATATTTATGTATTTATAATTAAAGTGGAAAGTAGGAGAATAATAAAAGCGAGTATTAAATAGAAAAAAAAATCAGACAAATTTGTCCTTAATTAGCTCGATTTATAAATTAGAGAAAGCTTTAAAAACGGTTACTCAGGAGATTTGAAACGTAAAGATGAATCAAAGTGATAAAAAAGATGTGTTACGCTTTTAGAGAACCAAAACCAGATCATGATATATTCCATTTTAATAGTATAGATTCTGTAAATCTTTCATGTTGACCGTTTATTTGATCTAATGTGTGTGAGATTATTAATCGGACTTTAATAACTTATCTTATTGGGCCTTTAAAGCCCAATTTAATGAAGAATTTGAAAGGGCCATATTGATGGGCTTGTTTGGTTCAGGATCATGACACGTGTCATGATCTGAACGGTCTCTTGCTAATATTGACCGTGAGTGTGCGGACGGTGACCGGTGCCGCAGATTTGAACAAGGAAAGGAAACAGTGGCGGATAGTTGAGGTCAGACGAAAAATGGAGGACAGACATAAGGTCACAGTACTGATTTCTGTAGCTTCTCTTGTGGCGGTGACAGTGCTGTTCGCGGTGGAGTATCGACGGCGCCGTCACCGGAGGAACCAGAAATCTCCTCCAGTCTCGTGCTATCTGCATTCAGAGATGAAGCCACAGTTTGGGTTTAAACGCGTTCTTGCAGATAACTCTTACTCTGGGTTTAAGCATTTGAAGAAGCTCGATGATGGGTCTTCGGCAATAGGTGGCTTTGATATCCCAAAGTTTAAATCAAAGTTTTGTTTTGATTTAGGGTTTAAATTAGCGCATATTATTGTACATTTTGTTCTTCTATTGGTTCCTAGTGGAAGAAAGATTGATTTGTTATGTTTTTAAATTGTAATTGAAACCATTGCAGAGAAACCTTCGAACGGTCATCCGTATGAAGCTGGAATCACCGTGTTGTTAGAAAATCCTCAGCTGGAGTTTGAGTTTTTGAGGGGAGAGTATTCATTGAAAATGAATGAGTCATATGTGTGGATTCAGACAGAGTCGCAGTTGAAAGAACTTGCTGAAACATTGGCAAAAGAAAAGGTTTTTGCAGTCGATACGGAGCAACATAGCCTGCGGTCCTTTCTGGGTTTTACTGCTCTGATACAGGTAAGTAACAGTAGAGATGTGGAATCTTGTTTGTATTTGGTTTTGAACTTGGTTTTAGAGTTCTTGATATTATCCTGCAATTGCAGATTTCAACGCAAGATGAGGACTTTTTGGTGGATACGATTGCATTACATGATGCCATGAGTATTCTTCGTCCTCTTTTTTCTGATCCTCGTATTTGTAAGGTAAATTATTCGATCAAGATGTTTAAGTTTAATGACAGAATCTAATAGCATTGGTTGTTCCAAATTTGAATAAATCCTAAAAATCACTTGAATATATCCTATAACTTATATATGTGCTGATTCCATCACAAGCCAATTTGGTACTGATAGTTTCATACATTAATCCAAGATTGTTCTTGTAGGTGTTTCACGGGGCTGACAATGATGTTCTATGGCTTCAAAGGGACTTCCATATTTATGTTGTTAATATGTTTGATACTGCAAAGGTATAAACAAAACATGTATTTTGTGTAGTACCCATGATTTAATTTAGATTGTAAAGTTGTTGCTGCTGTTTAGTAAAATACTCTGTTTATGCTATAACTCAGGCATGTGAGGTGTTGTCTAAGCCTCAAAGATCACTGGCATACTTGCTTGAGGTAGTATGTGGAGTGACTACTAACAAATTGCTACAGGTATCATTAAGAAGCAGTCATTTTCTTTTTATTATTTTTTTGTTTGCAGTTGCTTGTTCTTGTTTATGCTAATGCTTAATTTTGTATCTAACATGAATTCTTGACATTTTGCTGAAGCGTGAAGACTGGAGACAGCGTCCACTGTCGAAAGAAATGGTGGAATATGCAAGAACAGATGCACACTATCTGCTTTATATTGCAGATAAGTTGACTACAGAGCTCAAACAACAAGCCACTGGTAAGCATCAAACTAGCTCTCAATTTCTCGCAGGTATCATTAGGCCTTTTGTAACCAAAACCATCTATATATGTAATGCAATCATTGTTCTTCAGTATCAGTTGAAGCTTCTTTGCTATGGAGAATCAGTAATAATTTGTTAGGGTATTCAAGTTATCTTGATTTAGGAAAAAACATGATTCTACACAACTATATGGTTTATTCTTGCAACAAAGTTCTAAAATATTAATGTATCAGAGAATTCATCTAGCCCCGATGACAAATTCCATTTTCTTGTCGAGGCTAGTAGGCGGTCCAACATGACCTGTTTGCAATTGTACACCAAAGAAATTGAAGATTTTCCTGGGGATTCTGCTGCTTCCTCATTAATTTATCGGCATTTAAACAGTCATGTAGATAATTCTGCCATCGCACTGGATGCAGAGGTATGTTTTCCTTTCACTCCATTCTGTGTATCCATTCACATGGCGAAACATCTTGTTGATTTTCCCCATTTCAGTTTCAGGAACTTGTTAGGGAACTTTGTGCATGGAGAGACTTAATGGTGAGTAACCTCTCGCTGCTACTCTGCTTGCTAAAACTTTGTGATAATCTAAAATATTGCTGTAATGTCAGTGACAACTATTTCTTCTTTTCAGGCACGAATCCATGATGAAAGCACGCGATATGTGTTATCTGATCAGGCTATTATTGCACTCGCTAGTAAGCAGCCAACTACAATAGAAGAGATACATGAAACAATAACTCAAGCTGATTTAGCTACAGAGTCTTTGAGTTTCAGTTTCTCAATTCAGTCGCCATCTGCTGTTATTTGTAGTCATTTGGAAGATATCTATCAATTGCTTCAGGGAAAGCTAGCTACGCTTGATGCTGTTTTACCACTGATTCTTCAAAAATGCTTGGGTACAGATGGAACCTGTCCAATTTCTGTCTTCAATTATTCACTTTTGGTAAACTTCAGTACAAAGCTAGCTAACCGCTCTACTCCAAAGCAAAATGGACATAAAAACTTCAAGCAATTCACTAAGAAAGCGTCCAGAGATCTTTTCGTCAAGAAATTTTCCTGCAAAGCACCAGTTTATCATAATTGTAGAATATATGCAAATGATGGAAGGCTGCTCTGTTATTGCGATAGGACAAAACTTGAATGGTAGATATATCTATCGTTGTATCTTTTGATTCAAGAATCTCCTTCTAAGTTATTTCTTTGTATGTTACAGGTACCTGAATCGTGGACTTGCGAAACTAGTTGAAGAAAATCCACCTGCTATAAGGCTTTTGTTTGAACCTAAAGGACGTCCAGAAGATGAAGGCAATGACTTTTATATTCAGACTAAGAGGAATATATGTGTTGGTTGTGGGGAAGGGAATCATTATCTTCGATACCGGATCATACCTTCGTGTTATAGAGTTCATTTTCCTGAGCATTTAAAAAGTCATAGATCTCATGATATTGTTTTACTTTGTGTGGATTGTCATGAAGTTGCACATGCGGCTGCTGAGAGGTACAAGAAACAAGTTGCTACAGAATTTGGAATTCCTCTTTTTGTTCGTAGAGTTCTTGATTCAAAAGAAGCACAAGGGACAACATCTTCAATGGAGGATGAATCACAAGGGAATGAAGATGCAGGTGTCTCTCCTTTACATCTTAGAACAGCTGCAATGGCGCTCTTACGACATGGAAATAGAATGCCATCTGATCGCAGAGAAGAATTGTTGCAGGTAATGTATATCTTCATCTCTGGTTGTTCTTCAAGATTTGTTTCCATCAATTTTGATTTGAATCAACTTAATGATGAACAACATAAAGGCTGTGTTGTAATGATTTCTTTGGATTTTGAATAGACGGTGAGAATGTATTTTGGCGGACGCGAAATATCTGAAGAAGATTTGGAAAGAGCTTTACTCGTTGGGTTAAGCCCTCACGAGAGAAGAAAACTAGAAAGAAAGAAAAGGGTTTCTCTCAAACATTCTACAGAGGCTCCTCATGTGAATACTCAAGAAAAAAAGGGTACGTTGAAAGCTGTTTCGGTTAATAAACGCTACATAATGATCAATGTTGTATATCCACTGTTATTGATACAAACAGCTTCATGTTCTTCAGATGAAAAACATGATGTGGAAGCTACTGAATATCCTGAGAAAGATGTGAATGCACAAAATAACATAGTTACAGACAAAAGTAGCAATTGTTTAAGTGGAGAAGACAAAGCTCCAGAGCTAAATGACACTCAATGTAATGGCAATACATTGCACCAACAAAACTCGAAACTTTCGTTGCTAGGACATGGACCACATGGGAAACAGGTAGTAGATTATCTATTAAGAGAACATGGAGAAGATGGGATTCGAGATTTTTGTCAAAGATGGAGAAAAGTATTCGTTGATGCTGTTCAACCTCGTCATTTACCTGGTGGCTGGAATGTTACTCACAGGTATGTTTTATACTTAAAACTCTTATGAGACTTGTTAGCTTAAGTGTTTGAAGTCTTGCTGAAGTAATTTGTTGGCTCAGTGGCCGAAGAGACTTTGGTGAATTCAGTGTGTATAATCCCACAAAGAAATTCTCCGCTTCCGACGAGTAGCTCTCAGGAGTGATGAGAACTGAAATCGACCAGGTTTTACTCAACCTTACAACTTTGACTTTTTCTAGTACTTAGATTTTTCCAACATTGATCTTATTTTATTCACATCTTTACTTTTTAAACCTCAAACTAGCAACAGATTCCAGAATCATTAAATTACAGTAGAACGTTAAGAAGTTGTATGCTGTAAAATATTATATTAAAAATATATGATTGTTAGATTACTGTTAAATATAAAATTACGAAAATAGATACATAATAAACATTAAATTTAGCTTAAAACTTTACTGAGCTTAAAACTCAAGAAAAAACTCGTTTTACCAAACAAACTTTTAGTAATTGGGGCCTAAAAATAAACTAAATTGTCTGGAATATAATAAACTCATAGTTCAAGTTAATAAAAAAAAAAGACTAGAAAATAAACAAAAGTTTAAAATAAAAGTAAAAATTGGGACTAAAAAATTTAAAAAAATTGTGAAATAAAAGAACAAAGACAAGGAAGCTTGATTAATCGAGAGTAGGAATAAACCAGCGAGCGTCTTTAAGAGGCATGTCCGAGAGATTTGGGAAGTTTTTGAGTTTTTTCGTTACGAGATTGAAAACACAAATATCGACATTACACTGTTGAACACTATGTTGACTATGTCGAGTAAAATAAATAGAGTTTGGTTCAATTCCAGGAACATCTTTAACACTTACAGTACCACCTAAATCAATCAACAACGCCTCCTCATCATCATCACTTCCAAACGAATCCACTTCAATAGATGGATCAATTTTATAGACTTTGAATTTCGAAATCTTCTGAGAATCTCTTACCCAATGATCATAAGGAATACAACTTAATACCAAAACTTCTCCCGATAATGTAACTGTAAAAGGCCAGAATGTACCACCACTTCGTAACGTAGATGTAAAATCTTGACAAGTTTCACCAGATAAATCCAAAATTCGAAAGCCACGAGGAGTTAGAACATAGAGTTTGTAACTTTTAAGTAGCATACGTCGTACGTATCGACGGTATACACAGTGTTGTAAGGCATTGGTGGGTCCTTGAAGTATCGAAATGTGTTCATATTTAGGGCCATATCTGTTATTGAAAAAAGCTACATTACAACGACCATCATATTTGGAATAGAAGTACCAAACGACGACGTAATTAGCTTTGTTCTTCTCATCAACCCATAAAAGACAACGAATTGTATCGATTTTATGAGTTAAAAGTTTGGAAGATAGTTTTTTGGGTGGTGCAAATTGGAATTCTTTATCTCCCACTCGTTGGAGAGTGTGATTGTTGCTTAAAACGAGAGATTCAAGAGGTGGGAGATCGATTTTTTCGGAGGTGAAAAGATCTATGATACAGAGATTGTATTGAGGAGTGATTACTAGAAACCATTTACCGGAGTTTGCCAGGAAGCGGAAGCCGGAATAATCGATTAGGGGTTTGTAAATTTGGTTGAGTTCTGGGTTGTATAAGATGCAATCGTTGTTCTTTGGGAAGAGCATTAGCCATGGAGATCCTTTGTTCTTTGTGGCTCTGTGTTTTGAAGCTAAGTACCAGTTGGAGCAAACGAGTTTAGCGCGTTGAAAATCGAGGAAACTTAATTGTTGGAAGATAGATGCGAGGAGATCGAGAGGGAGTTCTGACCAGCTAGTAGAGGTTTCCATGGACGATTGCTCTCTTCGGATTCAGAAGCGGGAGATTGAAGAAACCCTAGAATTTGGGAATTTTCTTTTGGTGGAATTGAAACGCAGCGTTTTAGAACGCTGCTTCACAGGGTTTTTTTTTTAATCTAA
>KE153499.1:1178347-1219363 GCA_000411095.1 Aethionema arabicum
TTTAATCTAAATATTAAAACGCTCCGATTGGTTATATATAAGATTAAACTATGCCAACTTATTTCCTATTGTTTCGCGTGTTTTAATTTCTTAATATTTTTAATTCCTTGAGTAAAAACAAAACTAATTTTAATTTCCTTTTGAAGTATTTTTTATGTTTATCTTTTGAAACTGAATCACATAAATAACGAACAAGTAGAGAAAAAAAATTGAGACTAAAAACTAAACAAAATCGTCAAATAAAAGTAAACACATACTTGAATTTAATCAAAAAATTAGGACTAAAAAATTAACAAAATTGTAAAACAAAACCAGCATCCTAAATTAACCAAGAGTTGGAATAAACCAGCGAGCATCCTTAAGAGCCATACCCGAAAGATTCGGGAATCTTTTGAGTGTTTTCGTTACAAGATTGAAAACACAAATATCTACTTCATACTCTTGACTACGATCAAGACTATGTCGACTAAAATAAACACAGTTTGGTTCAATTCCATAAACATCTTTAACACTTATAGTACCACCTAAATCAATCAACAATGCTTCATCATCACAACTTCCAAACGAATCCACTTCAATACACGATCTATACTTGTTTTTTGGATCATCTTTGTAAACTGTGAATTTCAAAATCTTCGGAGGATAATTTATCGAAGTAAAACAACCAAGTAGCAAAACCTCTCCGGACAATGTAACTGTTAAATGACGAATATGACCATACCATCGATCCATAAAAGGAACTGTTTTATTTTGGGTTACATCTTGAAAAGTTTCACCAGATAAATCTAAAATTCGAAACCGAGAAGGAGCTCTGTAAATATAGAGTTTGTAATCTTTAAGTAATAAACGTCGTGCGTGTCCTAAGATATTGATGAATTCTTGATTTATCGGAATCTCAACATATTTGTTAGATCCATTCTTGCAAAAAGCTATATTGCAAGAATCGTATTGCTCAAAGCTGTTTTCGATGGAGTAAAAGTACCAAACGACGACGTAATTAGCTTTGTTCTTCTCATCAACCCATAAAAGACCACGAATTGTATCAACATCATGAGTCCAATGTCTGTAATTTGGTTTTTTAGGTGATACAAATTGGAACTTTTTAGTTTGGACTCGTTGGAGAGTGTGATTGTGGCATGAAAGAGATTCAAGAGGTGGAAGATTGATTCTTTCAGAGGTAAAGAGATCTATGATACAGAGATTGTATTCAGGGGTAATTACTAGAAACCATTTACCGGAGTTTGCTAGGAATCGAAAGCTGGAATAATCGATGAGGGGTTTGTAAAATTGGTTAACTTCTGGGTTGTATAAGACACAATTGGTGTTCTTTGGGAAGAGCATTAGCCATGGAGATCCTTTTTTGACACTCTGTTTTGAAGCTAAGTACCAGTTGAAGCAAACAGATTTAACGCGTTGAAAATCAATGAAACTTAATTGTTGGAAGATAGATGCGAGGAGATCGAAAGGGAGTTCCGACCAGCTAGTAGGGGTTTCCATGGACGATGCCTCTCTTCGGACTCTGTAAGGAAGATAAACGAAGAAGAAGAAGCGGAGATTAAAGAAACCCTAGAATTTGGGAATTTTTTTTTGGAATTGAAAACGCAGCGTTTTGGAACGTTGCTTGACAATGTTTTTTTTTTGGTCAAAATATTAAAACGCTCCGTTTCGTTATATAAGATTAAACCATGAGAACTAATTTCCTATTGTTTCGCGTGTTTTAATTTTTTAATATTCTAATTTCACTTTCAGGTATATTTTTTATTGTTTATCTTTTGAAACTGAATCACATAAATAACGAAAAAGTTGAGAAAAAAAATAAAATAAACAAATTTTGCGTGGTCCATTTACAGTACTGAAATGTTACAAACTTATAGTAGAACACATCTAGTAAAACATTAAGAGGCATAAACAACAAAGTTATATGCTCCTAGTGTACCTAATATTATATTAAAAAACTATAATTGATAGAAAATAATCTCTTAAATTTAAAATTACTAAAATAGATATACAATTATTTAGTTTAAAATTCTACTGATTAAATAAAAAAAATGAAAATTCAAGAAATACTCCAAACAAACCATGGAAATCTATCAATCAAACTAATAGTTGAATTTCATAAAAAAAATTGGACTAAAAAATAAACTAAATTGTCAAATAAAAGTAGCCTGCATTAACCTAGAGTTGGAATAAACCAGAGAGCGTCCTCAAGAGATATGTCCGAGAGATCAAGGAACCTTTTGATTGTTTTGGTTGCAAGATTCAAAACACAGATATCTACCTTATACTTTGGAGTATGATAAAGGCTATGTCGACTAAAATAAACAGAGTTTGGTTCGATTCCAGGAGCATCTTTAACACTTGTAGTAACACCTAAATCAATCAACAATGCTTCACCATCACTTCCAAACGAAGCCACTTCAGAAACATCATTGTACACTTTGAAACCTCTTAAGCAATGATAATCAAGAACACCGGTAAGTAGCAAAACCTCTCCAGACAATGTAACTGTTAAACGACAGCAAAGACCACCACCAAGTGGAGATGTTTTCATTTGAGTAAAATCTTGAAAACTTTGACCAGAAAAATCCCAAACTCTAACACAACTATGAGCAAAATAAGCGTAGAGTTTGTATCCTTTAAGTACCATATCCACCATATGTCGTGAGTTGTGTAAGACTTCGTTGAGTTCTTGTTTTTCTTCTCCTTCTTGGATTGGAATGTTAACATATTTATCATATCCATTTTTGCAAAACGCTATACTACAAGGACCACAACAGTTACCGGAATGCAAGTACCAAACGACGACGTAGTTAGCTTTGTTCTTCTCATCAACCCATAAAAGACCACGTATCGAATCGACAATACAAGTAAAGAAATGGGAATATTCTTTCTCAGGTCGTACAAAATTGATCTCTTTATATCCCATTCGTTGGAGAATATGATTGTCGCATAAAACAAGAGATTCAAGAGGTGGAAGATCGATTTTTTCAGAGGTAAAAAGATCTATGATACTGAGATTGAGGTCAGGAGTAAGCACTAGAAACCATTTACCAGAGTTTGCAAGGAATCGAAAGCCGAAATAAGCGATACGGGGTAGGTAATTTTGGTTAAGTTCTGGGTTGTATAAGACACAATTGTTGTCCTTTGGGAAGAGCATTAGCCATGGAGATCCTTTTTTCTTTATCACTCTGTGTTTTGAAGCTGAGTACCAATTGGAGCAAACAATTTTAGCGCGTTGAAAATCGAGGAAACTTAATTGTTGGAAGATAGATGCGAGGAGATCGAAATGGAGTTCCGACCAGCAACTAGGGGTTTCCATGGACGATTGCTCTCTCCGGATTCAGAACCGGAGATTGAAGAAACCCTAGAATTTGGGAAGAAATGTTGATTGACAGGGTTTACTTTTTCTCCTAAATGTTAACACTAAATTCTGAGGATAACTAATTTCCTATTGTTTCGCGGGTTTAAAATTTTTAATATTTAAATTTTTGAAATTTTTAAATTTTAAGTTTAGATATAGATTTGGAATAGTGAAAATGAAAAAACTTATTCTACCTTCTTAGTATTTAAGATAAATGATTAAAATAAAAGATTACATCGATATTTTTGGGATAAGGAAGAAAAAGAGACATGTATACAACAACCAAATTAAATTAGATTCAGAAGCAGTAAAAATGTGTAGAATGAATGTAGTTTTTAGGGGTTTGCTTGGGTTGTTGTTATTACATTTTTCTTCCTCATTGTCCAGAAAGCAGTATAGTATCGATTCTGCAACACACACAATTATAACAAATTAGCACAACTTACGATCCCAAATCAACCACAGACACCAAAATACAACATAGAATTGAAGCATTGTTCTTTTAGATGTTGTAAGAACGAAGAATTCAGAGATCAAATCCATGGAGTTATAGCAATATAAGACTGGAGAGAAACAAGAACTGGACCTGCATCATAGACCGAGGATTTGTAGTGTATGTTGTTTCGATTGTGCTTTCTTTCTGCCAATGTTAAAGACAAGTACTGAGTATGGAGGCCAAGAGATGTTTTTATTTTCTATGGAAAATGCCAGTGGTGTGTGTTTTGAAATTACCTCGATTTCGAACCCGTAATGAGAAGCAACTCGCTTTACGTCCTCCAAACTTAGCTCAATTGACATTTCCTGCACAAAAACAGAAACAATGTTATGATGTCAAAGTTAGACATGACTTGATTGTAGTAAGATTGTGAGATTAGTCCAATGCTTACATTCTCATGGCCGTATGTATCCGCAAAGTGATACAACAGCGGTCCTAAGTTTATCCAAACCTGATGGAAAATGAAAGCAGTAGATATTGAGAAATAAAAGATTGAAGGTATTGGAAGAAGTGAAAGAGAAATTACTCCTCCGTCCTTTAGGATCTTTGATATGGTTTCGATGTACTCGATGATGTTATGGGCAGTGTCTATGAAAAAGCAAGTCACTACTGCATCCCACATTCCTGAAATTCCACAAATGAACGCCGTGTTTGGTACTAGCAAAAGGGGATTACTAAAATATGAACGTTTCCGCCATGGATTTCTACCTGCTTGACTTGATTCGTTGTATACTTCGACAAAATCACCACCACACATAGAGAAACCTTCTGTTATTCCTACACTGTTCTCACAAAGAAAATTACATCACTTTTAGTAAAGTCACAAAATGATATACTCTCTATACCTCAAACTAAGAACACATTCCAAAAATATAGTCCAGTTCTCTCTCTGTCTTCGTTTAAAAATCAAGTTGGTTTCGATAAGGTATACCTTGCAGGGTGAATATCAGGAATGGAGATAGGGCGTAGCTGATCATTGTCCGAGAGTGAATTGGAGTTGCTGTGTATCCAGGGGTATATAGTCCACTCACCAGGTGCTTGTGCGCTGATGACAGAATCAAGTAAAGCAAAACTTAAAACTGGACTTGAAAATCCAAAAGTACTGTAACTATAAGTTCACGAGATAGAATCAAGAAGAAACTCCCCAATAAAGTCTCCAGAGACTATTGAGAAAAAAACTTTTTGAATCTCCAAGACTAACGAGTCTCTAAGAATAAGCCAGACCAACAAGCAAATTAAGTAAGAAACTCTTACTAATTCAGAATAAAACTTGAGCATATCATCATGTAGTACGAAAACTCATTTCCCTGGCTTATGAAACCTGTACATCGTACAAGGGTTAGTATACTTCTTATAATCATTAAGCTACAAGACACTTATATTTAATAGCATACCTAGACAAGAAATCTCTAGGGCCAGCCGTCCAAGTCCAGCACCAGGTACTAAACAGGCAGGAGGGGTCCTACAAATTATATACTTCTTTGTCAGCAGAAAATGCTCAACCAAATAACTCAGAATAGAGGAAAACGTACCTCTTATTACGACGATCCGGAAACAATGAATTTAGCTCTTCAAGGATAGGCTTATAGCATTGATCGCGTTCCCTCTGCCCCTATAAGTTAATTAAATATACCACTAACAATTCAAGTTATGACACGTGATTAATAAAACAATCTGAGTTCAAAAGAAAGAGAAAGATAGAAATGCGGTTACCTCTACTGCCCAGTCTCGAACTATATTTCTTATTATGCAACGAACCTGTGTAAGAATACACAAAATTTACCCATTTCAAAGTACTAGACTGGTGAAGAATAGACACGACAACAGGTTCAATATTGACAACACGCCAGGCACACACGCGAATGTGCAGGCGTGCAAGTCAGTGTCTATCATGTTCATATGCATAGGTCAAGTATGCATATGCATATGATAGGTGTAAAAACCTCGTACTTAAGCGCAAAAGTGTTCACCTCTCACCATGCAATGATAAAGGAGGAAATCAATAACACTCTTTGTTTAGGAGAGCTCTAATACAAGTGTTATGCCCTAGGATGAAAAATAGTTGATATCATCAGTCATACTACAAAGTGGAAAACATACCTTATCTATATCAACCAGTGGAACATGTGTCTGTAATGATGGATCCAGCCAATCATGAGATGATACCTAAGCAAGGATACACATAAATTAGTAAGGCGAATCTACAGTCTATTTTAGATATAACAAAGGATTTCCCATGCTTACAAGTGGAGTATGAGACCAAATTATACACAGAAAAGACCCGGATATGCATGACAGTAAAATGCTTTTCAGGATAGAATACCAGGTAATATTCATATGAGCTAGAGTACCATGATATATCCATATGTCCACTAAAGATACTCAAAAACCTAATGATTTTGAACTACTGATGCAATAGCCAGTGATTATGTGCATTGCTAATGACAATCAACGCGTTTTCTTGAAGGAACTAAGGTGTATGAGAGTTATCCTTACATTCCCATGGTCATGATTAAAATGGCCCACATCACAATCACGTGTCTCACCATCGTTTCTTGATTTTGCAGAGTGCTTCTTGGGGAAATGATCATGAGCATCCTTTCTTTGAAGCTCCTGTATCTATACAATTAAATTAAAGCTTCTTAAATGAAAAGGATCAATTTCAAGGTCCTGATCTGACCTCAATAAATGGTTCTCCTGTTATTGACTCACGCATGTGTTTACTTTCTTCCTGATATGTCCAACTATTGGTTGGCGCAAGCTGAGAAGAGCAGTCGTGCCTTTCATCTAGTATGTATTTCTCATTAGGAGGACACTCAAGATCTGAGTTTTCATAAACATCAAGATCCTGACTCAAATCTATAGGGGGCTCAAACGCCTGCCAGATAATTATAGATTACATCATTACATGACATGACATGGACTAGCATATTAAGCAATTGTTGAAGTTACGGATCACGTAATCAAATAGAAAGCATGGCGCAATTAAGACACCAAAGGAATTATTAGAAGGAAATGCTTACAACTGACCTGAAGCATATTAAAAATGAAATATGAATTGATTGATATACACCTGCAACAACAAAATGCACAACTTACTGGCATTCTAAATTAGACAACAGTAAATTAAAGCTTCTTAGATGAAGAAGCAACTAATCATCTTGAACCAACTATAATGAAAAAAAAAAGTCTGATAATCATCCAAGTGAGATTGTGAGTCTTGTGACATTTATGTATACCAAAAATGACTATAATGAATGAACTACAACTATTCAATATAGCAAGCACCTTCTTAATCTCTGAAACTTCATAGGGTAATGGCGTACTAATTCCTGTCAATGAAAAAAAAGCATCACTGAAAATAGTTAGTTATCTTATGTATATAAAACATATAGAGAAGATTCATCAAATTTTAACATGACAGAGGAGCATGATCTCTTAAACATGCTTGAGTCAATTGTTATAAGCAAACATTCCAACCTCTCAAATAAGCTACAGAACTAAACCGGCAGAAAGGAATAACTACTAAGAACATAAAGTTTTTCTTCAGACAACTTTCAGTAGCATTTCAAATACCTTTTAGTAGAACATACCATTCTATTCTCTAATTAGTCTATCACATTGCTCAAGGCTATAAACCAGGCAGCAAAAATTACCTTGTGCGCAGGAGACAGCTTCTGATATGATCTTTCCCATCTTTTCAGATCCTCTTCCGAAGCCTCCGGATAACTGTAAAACATTCAATGCATAAGGAAATTCGACTATGCGATGCTTTTTTAACATAAATGACCTTACAAAATGCGGTACACAGACACAATTCAACAAAAGATCCAACCCCTTAACATGTTCGTTGCAAGAAAAAATAGCTTAAACAAGTTTAGGTCTGAGACTTGACTCATAAAAGTGGATGTCGTACAACTAACATAAGTATACCTAGAGGAAGAGTAAAACCCTGAGGCTCTACTCTGATCAACGGAGCTCAGTTACACAAACCAACTAACGAATGCAACAGTCTAATGAAAAAAATGGAGAAATCAGAACCAGTGGATCAAAGCAACCAAAGTAAAAGTATTCTCTAGTCATACGCATGAAAATCAAACCAAATATCAGTACCCGAAATCAATTAACTGCTAAACCCTAAAACAAATCCAATACAATTTAAGAATTGTGCTTCGTAATTCTCTTCAGTCAGATAATTCTCGTTCAATCCGCCAACAGAACTCCATCACTAATACGAAAAAGATAAAAAGATCCAAATAACGTTGAGCAGTAACAACGAAGAAAAAAAATTACTTGAGATAAGCACTGATTATGCGGCGAAGAGATTTGGCTTCTAGAGCTTCTTCAAGCTTCTTTCGACGGCGTACTTTTTCCTCTTCTTCATCATTCATTCCGCTAGAAACTTCTCTTCTCCCGCCTTCCGTCGGAGTTGTAATCTCCGTTTCTGGTGGTGTAGCAGCCGCCTCCGTCACCGGCGTCTCTGCCGAAGAATTCATACTGTTTATTATGTTTAGAATTTGACTTCGTCGTGAACCGTACGAGGATACGATTCTTTTTATTGGGCCTTAAGTTCATTAGCGGGCTTTGTTTAGAGTTTAGACCATATTTATAACGATTAATTGCTAATTGAGATCACTATTATTTAATCAAATAAATTATCTCAAATGTTTATTTTGCTAAATTTCCTTAATATTTATTATAATTATTAACGCTTAATAATTGATAATTTAAAACTATATTGGTTATCAAATGTACATATATTGATATCACCGTCACCATACATAATAATATCAATATGCGTAATCACATTTGTTGTCCACGTGGGATTAAATATCACTAATCTAATCTCCACCATTATTAACATCACTAACTTAATTCACATTCCATTTTTATCTACATTCAGACGCGCCATCCAACGGCCACGATTCGCCGAGTGAAATCACATCACGCACCCAACGGCTGAGATTGAAGCCATGCCTTCTAATTCACTCTTGCTACGTCTGATCCTCTTTCCCCATATCTCCGGCACCGCCGTCGCTATCTCCGTCACCGTCTCCACCGCGTAATCCGCCTCTTTGGTCTTTTCAGATCTTCCCACCTTTACCAAAATTAAATTAAATTAATTTACATTAAAAGTCGAATCAAATAAAACGAAGTTGTAATTGTAAATGTAATATAAATTTACCAGGATTGTACGAAGCCCGACAGATTTACCCCCGCTGATATTGTGAATATTGTCATCTAAAAATATCTATTTAAAGACAAAAAAATTAAAATTAATATGAGAAATTTTTTGAATAATTTTGTTATTATATTTAAACAAGAAGATGATTTTGAGTTGAGTTACCGTTCGGCGAGGGTCAACGTTAGCGACGCGGAGGCAAATATCGAAAGCGGTCAACGATGGCTTGAGAACGACGGGATATTCGTCGGGTCGGGTCGATTGTGACCCGAATAAATCCGGATTCATTGTTTCGAAACAAATAATTTCTTCGAAACAATCTTCTAATCCCAATTTTTCTAGGACTTTCACCGCATGGTTCCTGTCCGAATTCGTAAAAATCTGGAATCCAATTAAAAAAATAAAAAGTTAATTTAAGAAATTTTTTGACAAAACAAAGAAAATAGTTTGCGTGTGTATAATAAACTCACAATTTTTCTTTGTTTGATTTTGTTGAGAAGATTTCGTAGTTTGCTGTTAGGTGTGATCGAATCGTACGGTAATCTTCCGTGCACGAAACTGCAAACAATTTTCCAGGAAAATGTTTATAACTTTTCCAGGAAAATAACTATAATTTTCCCTGAATATGTTTAGAATTTTTACCTGTGGTATTCATCAGGATGAACATCATGGCCTAACGCCTGAAAATTAAAGTAATTAAAATAAATTAAACTACAATTGAAACAGAGATTATTGAAATTAATTAAAAAAGTTGAAAGAAGGTGAAATGATTACTCTAAGACCAGCGAGAGTGCTTCCATACTTCTTGAAGAGCTCAACTCTAAGACTTGAAGCTTTATTTTCCGGGAATCCAAACTTCTCGACTAGAAAATCTGCCCAGAAAATAAATATTTAATTTATAAAAAAATATATATAATTAATCTAATATCCTATTAGAAGATAATTATGTTAATTACCATCGATATTCTTCTTGACAGCTGATGCAATCCCAGTTTTTAAAGGGTATAATGTATCATCCAAATCTAAATCACAACACACAAAAGTATTAATGACATTTAATTAAAATTAATAAATACATTTATTTTAATTAATTAATGTAACAAAACTTACCGAAAACGAGGCAAGTGATCGGAGAAAAATCCATTATACGAATTGAGAAAATAAATTAATTATTTTTCTTTAATATTTGGGAAACGAGAAGAGGCAAGAATAAAATGGTGAAGTTGGATGGTATTTATAGCAAAACGAGTCATATTTTTCATCTGTTATTTCATTTTAATTTTATTTTTTAATTCATGGATGATGATTGCTGAGTCATGGTTCAAATCCTTTTCGTCTTAAAAAAAAAATACATAATCGAATATAATCGAATTATATTCTATCTTTCAGTTAAATAATTGTATAATTGCAATTATTTATCATTTGTCCCCGATTAAAATAATTCGTAACCGACCCTCTTTAATCACACCGTAATATATAACTATTACTTAAATCCATTTATTTTTATTCTTTTTGTAACTATAAACAAAGGATTCGAATTTATATAATTATGCCACGTGTGATTGTGGCTTGCACGTTCCACGTAACTTTCTATATACACCGAATTTTAAAATTTCTACACACAAAACATATGTCGTTTTCTTTTTTTGTTTTAACGCGTTAATTTAAACGAATAAATAAGTTTAATTTAGGTAATTAATAATTATGACTTTTTGTATTAAAATAATATTTTCTGTATTTATTAATATGGCCACTTCTCTCCAATATCATTTTCAATAAAAAAAGATGTCACTAATGAGTTGGGTGATTGGTCATTGATCATACTTTTTTGTATTTTTCTTCGTGTTCTATCGCCAAAGGTTCCAACATCATATTATTTCTTTTTTTTTATAAACTATATTCATATTCTAAAATCTAAATTATGTAAGCAAATCAATAGAGCCAGAGAGAAATGACATTTAGTTTTTCTGTACAAATCATTGTTCCTTTCCTTTGGATTTATTTTATAATTATTTCATATAAGAAAGTAAATAATAATTGGATTTAATTTAAATGTGATCTGTCTGTCCAACTATAACATAGAAAAAACACATTTACGTATCTTCCCTTTTTGCCCTTCTATGTGCACTGGCCAGTGAACTGCGTTATTTATTCCCAATTACTTTCTTTAAATAAGGCCCAATAAACTTCACTAATGGGCCAAAAAAAAAATATTTTTTCGTCAATGGGCCAAATTTATGTGGAGAAATAAATAATTTAAATTTTGAGAGAGGAAAAAAAAAGAAAAAAAAAATCCCTCCTGTTTTGTGAAAAGCGCCGAGTGTCTCTAGCGAAGTCTAGAAGATGAGGGAGTATAACGGTTTACTCTTCATTTCTCTAGCACCTTCTAAGCTTCTCTCTACTTCTATGCTTCTCTCCTCTCCCTTTCCGATCCACTAACCCTAGTATTCTTCTCTTTCCGAACAACTACTAACGGTTTCCATAGATCTCTCGTTTCATCAGGTTTGTGTTCCTGAGTTCTCTTTGATTATGCGTACCGATTCTTTTGATTATTCTGTTTATTTCGTTTGTCGATCTTTGTGTGTTTCTTGATTACGAAAAACCGTATTAGGTTTAAGTTTCGTTGTTAATTGCGAGAACCAGCCATTTTTAGTATGTTTTGAAAGTTTGATTGGAGAATTTCGTTTAGTGTTCGAATTGGTTTTTGGTATGTTTTGAGGAGTTGGATTGGTGAATTGAAAACAAACGATAAAGATTGATGAAAGGGGCATTTATTGGCTTTGTTATCAGCGCTTGATCAGTGTGAATTAGACTTCGTTTGAGGTGGTACTTATTCTGGTTAATGTTTCATTTCTTGATATGGATTTGAACAATGGCAGGAATGGCTGAACCAGAATACACAGTGGCATCAGATAGTGAAAACACTGGGGATGATAAGTCATCTCAGGGGTCACCTCCTGAAGTTGCTGTTGGGATTGACATTGGTACTTCCCAGTGCAGTATAGCAGTGTGGAATGGGTCTTATGTGCAACTGCTAAGAAACACAAGAAACCAGAAGCTGATCAAATCATTTGTCACTTTCAAAGACGAAGTCCCTGCAGGTGGTGTCAATAACCAACTAGCCCATGAGCAGGAGATGTTAACGGGAGCTGCTATCTTCAACATAAAACGCCTCATTGGTCGTGTTGACACTGATCCAGTAGTTCACGCCAGCAAGAATCTCCCTTTTCTGGTTCAAACTTTGGACATTGGTGTTAGGCCCTTTATAGCCGCCTTAGTGAACAATGCTTGGAGGTCTACAACACCAGAAGAAGTATTGGCAATCTTCCTTATAGAATTAAGGCTCATGGCTGAAAATCAATTGAGCCGTCCTGTAAGGAATGTTGTCCTCACAGTTCCAGTTTCATTCAGCAGATTTCAGCTAACTCGAGTAGAACGAGCTTGTGCTATGGCTGGTCTTCGTGTCCTTCGCTTAATGCCGGAACCAACTGCAATAGCATTAGTATATGCACAACAACAGCAGCAGGCTTCACAGGACAACATGGGTAGTGGAAGTGAGAGACAAGCTGTGATATTCAATATGGGTGCTGGATATTGTGATGTTGCTGTAACCTCAACAGCTGGTGGTGTTTCACAAATCAAAGCATTAGCAGGAAGTCCTATTGGTGGAGAAGACATCTTGCAGAATACAATGCGCCATATCTCACCTAATGCAGAAGCTCTGATGTCAACACAAAAGCTTGATGATCTAGAATCTGTAGGCCTGCTCCGTGTAGCCACAGAAGAAGCCATCCACAAGCTATCATACCAGGCCAAGGCTCAAATCGAAGTTGACTTAGGAAACGGCAATAACATTTCAAAGTCTCTTGATAGACAGGAGTTTGAAGAAGTAAACAAAAACGTTTTCGAGAAATGCGAAAAACTTCTTATTCAATGCCTGCAAGATGCAAAAGTAGAGACAGATGATATCGCAGATGTGATAGTGGTTGGTGGGTGTTCTTACATCCCAAGAATAAACAACATTGTCAAGTATATTTGCAAGAAAGATAAACTTTACAGCGGTCTGAGTCCTTTAGAAGCTGCGGTTAGAGGAGCTGCACTAGAAGGTGCAATAACATCAGGAATACACGATCCTTTTGGTAGCTTAGATCTTCTTACTATACAAGCAACACCTCTTGCAATCGGAGTAAGAGCAAATGGAAGCAAGTTCGTACCGGTGATTCCTCGCAACACTATGGTCCCAATACGGAAGGAACTCTTCTTCACGACTGTACACGATTACCAGAAGGAAGCTTTAATCATAATCTACGAAGGGGAAGGTGAAAGCGTTGAAGAGAATCATCTTCTTGGATATTTCAAGATAAGTGGAATTCCACCATCACCAAAAGGTGTTCCGGAGATTACTGTGTGTATGGACATAGATGCATCTAATGCTTTGAGGGTTTTCGCGGCTGTTCTGATGCCGGAATCGGCGAGTCCGGTGGTTCCGGTGATTGAGGTGAGGATGCCGACTGTTGATGATGGACATGGATGGTGTGCTGAAGCTTTGAATGTGAAATATGGATCTACTCTTGACTTGATCACGGTTCAGAAGAAAATGTGAAGTGAATCAAATCTCATCTGGAGATGGATTAAATTTTCGTAGCTTTTTCCTGTGTGTGATATAACAATGTCGTTGGGGAGTGACAGAGTTTCATGTTTGGGGTTTGTGTTGAAATGGTAAACAATAGTATATACGTTTAATAAAAGCTTTTGTGTTACTTTGTCACTATAGATTGCATAGACTTTATATCATAAAGTCTTCATAGCTTCTAATGGTTATCGAAAGATCATATCAACATTTATCAAGATGATATCAATTGCAAATTCGTCCGCACAGAAATTGGTTTCGCAAAACCGGATTTAAAAAAACCAAAAATGTGGACAAGATCGAATCATTTCAAAGAAAAGAAAAATCAATTAATTTAAGAATTAAAGATCGAATCATTTCAAAGAACAGAAAAATCAATTAATTTAAGAATTAAAAAACAAAAGACGCTAGAAGGAGGGTTCGAACCTCCGACCTTGTGGTTAACAGCCACACGCTCTAACCAGCTGAGCTATTCCAGCTTTGTTGATAATAAACCCAATCTTGCTAATATAATGTTGTTTTGTTTCCTAGTAGAATATTCATTATTTTATTCTAAATGAATTACCATGAATCATGGAGCCGTATAATTCGACTATATATTACTGTATGGATTTTTATTTATTCAAATCATGGACTAACCTGAATAATTCAATAACAAAAAAAACAGCTTTGTAAAAAGCCTAAAGAATCGCCTTGCATGAATCATGGATACAGTTTCGGCTACCTAAAATATATAGCATAAAGAATGATATAAAGTAAATATTATTTATTTTAATTTGATAGGCATTAGAAGTCAAAATGCATACATGATACATGTAATATCTAATATGATGTTGATAGATAATTTCCTAGTTGAATAACCTATCCTACACGCAATTATCACATGACACTCAAACTCTACACTGTTGTCTCATACCTCTCCTCTCAGTATATAATATATACATAGATATTATTATAGTAAAATACAAAAAATTAATTAAAATTAAAAAAAAATGTTAACAAAAAAGCTTCATTAATATTTGACAAATTAACCAAGTCCAAGTGGTTAGATTGAGTTGGACTGTTGGAGACAAGCGGCAGATAACCAGGCACCATTTACCAACTCCTTTATTATTACTTCATTATTACTAATTAATTAGTACTAGTATATTATTAGACTTTTCAGTCGCCTATTTACGTTCTATTTATAGTTAATTATCTCCTAAGACGGTCTAATTTTAACATTATACAAACTCTTTTTTTTGTTTTACAAACATAGCATTATAATTTAACTATTTGCAATTTAGTCCCTCAATTGATAAATAAATAAAAACTCAAGGCAACTTTTATTTTATTGTTGTGAATAATCAAAGCTTTAAAGTGAATAAGACAAAAACATATGGTGTTGGTTATTAAAACTAAACCAACTAACTTTTTTTAATACTACTATACTAATTAATTACTTTGTTTATGATAAAGTAATTTTATAATATTAATTTTGGTCGCTTAGACCTTCCAACATCCGTCTCTTAGGATTCTCAATTATTTTGTTTTGTCGCACATTGTGTTATGTGTTATATCTAATCGATAGAAGCAAAAGGTGATTACCCCTCTCTAATTATTTAATTAATTGAAGCACAAAATGATAAAATAAAACTACTTTTTTCCTATAATTAAGCATCACATTATTCCTACTTTTCTTATCGATAAATTAAAAATAAGCTTCACGCAAAAATATCTATAATTTTAACCCCAAAAATGTTGTCTTTATCTTGAAAACGACAACAAAAAATTTAATTTTACCTTATATCCTTTTCATCATTTAATTATTAAAAAATAAAATAAAACAAAACAATAACAAATAGCACATGCGAGTCGGTAATGCTTGAAAAAATCACATATTATTACATAATAATTACATTATTACAAAATGAAAAAATCAATAATCCCTTTTACCAAAACTAAAATAAAATAATAAAAAAAGGGGTAAAATTGATTAGTGAGTTCTTGCTAAGCTACTCTTCCTTAACGACGTTAAATATTAGACGGCGATTATTTTTAATTCCGGCGTGTGCCACGTCAGCATATCCGCCGTTCATTTGACAAAAGTGAGACCATAATATCGGTGAAAGCTCTAATGACGAATTTGTGTGTATCGATTGGGTTTAAAGAGAGATAACTGAGTAACAATTCGTGTAAAAAATCGTATCCATCAGCTGGACGGTTAATATCTCCGGCGTCAATGGCGGCATCGATCATCTCCTGCATTGATTGCCGGAAATCAGTGAAGGGATCCGGTGAATACACGCATTGCTTCACGGCGGTTCCATCACTCAGAAGTTTCGTGGTAGGGGTAATATCGTAATTCCCCTTTGTTGTTGTAACGGCATTATCGCAATTAATCTTTGCTGCGAAAGGGGCATTTTCGTAATTAATCTTTGCTGCGAAAGGGGCAGTTTCGTAGTTAATCTTGGTTGTGAAAGGGGCATTGTCGTAATTATCGGAAAGTTCGCTTGACCGAGTTTCAGGGGAATCGGTGATTGCATTAGAGCGGCCGGGAGAAGAGACAAAGAAGCGACGGGAGGCGAATGCGGCGGAGAAATCTGGGTGGGGAGAGTCGAGAGAGATTTCGTAATGATCGGATTCGAATGATGTAGAAGAGGAGGAGGTTGCGCCGGCGGTGGTGACGGTGGTTGCGGTGGAAGAGGAAGGTAAGTCAACGAGACGACCACCGGAGCAGGCGACTCGGTGGTGGACGTCGTCGGGGAAGAGGAGGTTGAAGTTATTAATGAGGAGGAAGGAGGGACGGCTGGGAAGATCGGGATCTTCGTTGGCGGCGGAGGAAGGAGGAAGACACGGGGCAGAATAGCATTTAATGAAATTTGATGGGAAACAGAGATGGAGGCTTTTCCACATAATCTTAGGCATTTTTTTAGAGAGAGTGGTTTCCAACAAGTGGGCATGGTATTGGTAGCTTTTATATACACTTACATTTACAAGGGTATTTATGTAATTTGGTTTACATTTTTTGGTTTATCATCGTTTTTACCAAAACAATTTTTTTTTTCTATAAAATATAATCCAATTTTATTAGTTGAAATGTAAATTAAATACAATCATATAAGAATTGGAATGTTTCTATGGAATAAAAAGAAACGATTTACAGTGAAAATCCTTTGTTCAGTTCCGCAAGTTACTTATTTTTGTTATAATTTAATGATTTAAAAGAGTAAAATTTTACTATTATTGGAACAAGTTTTATCTGGTGGTTTTCGCTTTAAATTTATTTATTTTGTTTCTAATGACACTTGGGATTTATAGACAAAAAAAATATATAGTGGTGTTGTAGATTATTCTTTTTCCTGTGTTGTAGATTATTTATAACGTGAAAGAAAAAAAAACATTTTTTTTTGTTTATATGGAATTCATAGTGCAATAATTTATAAGTGATGGAAATATTTAAAAGGGGATTGAAAAAGGGATAAAAGAAAGAAATGCTGAAAATGGTGTTATACTTTATAGTGAATAAGGAGATTCAGATATTTTACTCTCTTTATGTTAAGTTTTGTTTTTATTTACTTTAACACTTTCGACTGACAAAAAAAAACTGCATTGAACATCAGAGACATTTCTTTATTCGTGAATGTTATATTTAATTTTGATTATATGTAATTTAAAATAAAATAAAAGAGTTAAGAAAATACCAAAAAGAAAAACAAGAACAATGATTGTCCTTTGAAATACAGAGAGAAAGCTCACGAGCAAGAAATGGGATCCTTCCTGCAACTAAAATTTGGTCCACAACTATTTTACTCATATATAATGACGTAAAGCTTAAAGACGTTAGTGTACGTACACTCACACCTCATGGTCTTGGTCACGGTCACACTGTTCTTACTGGTCGGTCAGTCTTACCGGTCAGGTCACCTTATGTTTCCACTCTTCAGACAGGTAAAGTTTCTGTTTTTTAACTCTTCTTTATCATCTTAATTAAGTTGTTAATTAATCTCACTTCATTCAAATTTCAATCTGTAATTTTGAATTTACATTTTTTTTTTTGGATTTTTTTTTTACTCAAATCATGTCTATCTGTTCTACAATAGCTTAACACCAAATATTGGCTACAAAAGTTTCACGATTAAATTAAATAATTTTTGTTTTTTTTTATCATAAACCGATTTCATTTAAATGTTAGCATTACGTTTTGAAGCCAAATGTTTTTGGACACAAAAGAATGAATTACAAGTAAAAACCATTTAACGAATTTTGTTCCAATATTAAATAATTTTTTTTGTCGAATTTAAATTATTTATTTAAGTGTGTCAAATTAATTATTGAATTTTTGTTATTAAAGCATATATAGTTAGATCAACTATGTTATTAGTACTGGTCACCTATAAACAATCTTATTAAGGTTTAAAATTCATTCAAATTATTTGCAAATATTAAATATCTCTTGTATAAACTATGCCAATTGTATCGGATTTATAAGTTATTATTCAATGGTTACATAGCTATCATGATCATAGTCGTCATCATCATGGCGAGACCATGTGGACTGATGGGTCCCACCTTGTCCGGTACCAAAAGAATTGGAGTCCCATTCTCCTCACGGATAGAATTAAGTGGGCCACAGACAACAACAACAAAGAATATCCAACTTCAATATCCATCAATAACAGCCACCAAAAACAGTTAGTGATAGATCATAAGATTCCCACGTATCTTGAATCTTTAACACAGATTCGTTATATAATATCATTGTAATATTTTAGGATTTTTTTGTTTAATGCCTTCAGATCTTATTTTGCTGTATGGATAACAACTTATCCTCAAAAGTTAATGTCCTTTTCTTACTATGATATCTTTAGAGATAATTTCTCTCTATTTTGTTAACCGGGTTTCCTTTTGGATACCTGCAATTAACTAATTTGGCCGGTTTAACTCGGTTCGATCCAAATTATATTCTATTTCAATTTAGATTTAGTCAGGATTCAACAAATTAATCAGCAATTAGTTAAATATATTTTTTTACTTTGTTTCTATATATACTTCTTTCAAATTATTTTGAAAAAAGTATTCGCCCAAAATTAAATAATTCATATTTGTTGCCGAATTGGATGATTTTTATTTGTATTTATGAAAAATTATGTTTTTCCTTGTAGTAATTTAAATTATTGATCAGAATTTATTATTATATCGACCGGAAAGATAATTCAAGATTTTATAATCACAATAAAATCATATAAATAAAAATTACCACAAAAATATACTCTATACTAATTCAAACAAATAATTTTTTACTCAATTCGGAAGCTGACCACAGACTATATATAGTATACAAAAAAAATCAGAAAGAATTCCTTTTTATATTTCTCTTCTTACTATTTACACAAAAATCTCTTTCTTTATTTACTCTCAAAATATTTTTCTATATTATACAAAAAAATTATATACCTCTTATAATATAAGTCGTATCCACTTATCAATACATACTATATACAACAAGACAAACAAAATTAAACTTTAATTATAAATAGTCTCATTCCATTTCATTTCAATCTATAACTAAAAACCTAATCTCATAAGAAAAAAATGGATATTATTAATTCTATAACTTCCACTTCTCTACTTTATTCTCTATCTCTCTTTTTATTAATCTCAAATGCGTTTGGAGAAAAGGTCTTTAACGTCCAAGACTACGGTGCACAAAACAACGACAAAGTAGATAACGCGATTGCGTTTACAAACGCGTGGAAAGACGCGTGCGAATGGTCTGGTTTCTCAAGAGTCTATATTCCCAAAGGAACGTTTTATCTAAGTAAAGTAACGTTCTTTGGTCCTTGCAACAGCACAATTAGTTTCACAATTAACGGAGTTTTATTAGCTCCGTCTGATCTTAACGCCGTTAAACAAGAATCGTGGATTGACTTCGAAAACGTTGACTTTTTAACGGTAGATGGTGGCGGTACATTAGACGGTCAAGGATCAAATTCTTGGTCTTCTAATAACTGTAACAAAACATCAAATTGTCGTCAATTTCCTTCAAATATCTCATTTAAAAAGGTTAGTTTTTCAAATGTTAACAATTTGAAATCAATCAACAGCAAAATGGGACATTTTAAATTCAATTACGTATCAAATTTCAACATTTCAAACATTAGAATCACAGCTCCTGAAGATAGTCCAAACACAGATGGAATCAAGATTAGTGATTCAACAAACGTTACAATCAGTAACATCGATATCGAAACCGGCGACGATTGTATCGCAATTCTTTCGGGAAATATCAATTTAGATATCAACAATATAAATTGCGGTCCGGGTCATGGTATCAGTATTGGAAGTTTAGGAAAATACGATTACGAAAAAAATCTCGAGGGTATAAAAGTCAGAAATGTGACATTTACTAAAACTAGTAATGGTATACGAATCAAGACTTATGCGAAATCGGTTTCGAAAATTTCAGTTTCGAATGTTGTGTACGAGAATATTGAGATGATTGATGTTGAGAATCCGATTGTTATTGATCAGAATTATTGTCCGAATAAGCTTTGTGATGGATCTGGATCTGGATCTGGTGTTGTTGAGATTAAAGAAGTGAAGTTTTGTAATATTTATGGGACATCAACGAGTAAAGAAGCGTATAAGTTGGAATGTAGTGAGAGTTTTCATTGTCAAAAAGTTGAGCTTAGAGATATTAATATAACGTATAATGGACCTGACGGTCCAGCAACTGCGTTGTGTGAGAATGTGGATGGTTCGGTAACAGGGAAGATCGAGCCTGCAGATTGTAAGATTTGATCTTTTAATTTATACGGATGTTCAAATAATTAAATAAACATTTTACATAATTAAAAAAATATATCATTTTATCAATAAATGTTATTGTTGAGTATACTGTCATAGCGGCCATGAATATAGATACAAATGAGAGTTTTTTTCTATGGTGGTAATTTAAATAAACATGTTAAAGATTAAACCTTTATCGAATATTTTGTTTTTGGTATTTTTTTTTTCTGACTAATTTGTTGTCTTTTTTTTTCAACAATTTTTTGTATTTATGTTTTTTTTTCCGGCAATTGCCTTTATGGTTTCATGTGCATTTCTCTAATAAAATTACCGTCTTTACATTTCAACGGCTAGTTTACAACGGTCATATAATTATGTACATGTTGCTTCTTTTTTTTTTTTACTGTATAGGTTGCTTCAATTTTACCTTTAATTCATTGCATAATACATATAGGATTTAAATCAATCTTGATTTTATAATTAGAAATAATAAATTACTCATATTGGGGTGATTTTCTTCTAATATGTATATATATAATCAATAACTCTAAAAAAAAATCTAATATATATATTTTAATAAAATATATAGTTTTGAATACCTTCAGTCAACATCTAAGATCAGTGATTAGTATTGGAGTCTTCTAGCCTTTATTCAAATCCTTAATCATCCCTTCTTTATCATTTTATTTTATTTTTTGTACATTGATGATTGACCTTAAATTTACAGTAATCTTAATTTCAGTGAAGATTAAAATAAAAACTGTGTTCTTTACATATGTAGCTTTATTGTTTCCTGTTCATCAAGAAGCTAAAGATCTATGGTTTTATTCTAGTTTTTGTTTAAGTAGCCATACCAGGTAAAACTTCCGATTCAAGACTCTGCTCGACTTGCTACTTCTAATCCGTTTCCTGCAAAATTTTGCAATAGAATCTGTAAGTAGAAACATACAAGATCTCGAAATACGATCACTGAACATTTGTTATGATTACCATCTGGATCAAAGAAGAAAACTTGCTTCACTTTTCCATCAGGAAGACACTTTTGAAATGTTTCTATCCCTTTTTCCTACATTAATGAAGAAAACTCATTGAAAATATTCAAGAACACTAACAAGAATCAATGTAGAAAACAGTTCCAGATGATCGTTACAGAGCAAGCAAAGCTATGAACTAGTTTAAGCTCAGAGGAAACAAAATTGTTTGGAGTTTTTTTAACCAAGTAATTCAACAACAACCATATCCAAAAACTTCTGATTCTGTACACTCATATAAGCAGTGATTACAAAACAAAAAATTGGGCATATTGAGATCAAATCTAAGAATATAATGTGGAGAATCAGAGTTTAATCAAGACGATCTTCAAAGTTCATTCATGTCCAAGCAAGAAATATACAAAATGTAGGGAGAGAGTACCTTGAGAGAGGAGAGGAAAGAGTCGAAGTTGGAGACTGAGAAGCAGATATGGTGACCCTTTGGGAGATGGCTGGGATCACGAACTGCTGACGTGGTACTATAAGGACCTTCTGGAAGCTTCGTTGAAGAATCTCTTTGGATAATATGCATCGCAAATGCACCTGGTAAGTTTATCCATATCACTTTTAGTTCTCCGAAATCAGGGCTTTCAATCTCTTCAAATCCAAATATCTGAGAATATGAACAGTTACAAGGTAGGACAAAATCAGAGAAATTTACCGAAACCCGTCAGTAAATCACAAAAGCACGATTAATCATATCTAGAGATTTCACTTAAGGATCTGATTTTTGCAAACCCTAGATTTTAAATCAAGAGCGTACACAAACCCAGAACAGAGAAATGCGATTATGAATTGAAACCCTAGGAGAGAAATTAAGAGAAAATTAAACGAAATTGAAAACATCGATTGGGTTTTAACCTCTTTGTAAAAGGTAGCGAGGCGTTTAACATCGGAGGATTCTCTGGCTATATGGTTAAGACTCGCTGCAGTAGCTAACGCCATGGTAATCTGAGTAAAAGTTTTTTTTTTGTTCTGGTTTTTGCACGAAAAAAAGTGAATTTGATGATGATTTTTTTTAACATCAAATTTGAAGATGATTTTAGCGGTGGATATGTAAAGTCGGTCACGATTTGTACAACTGTCACTCGCGCAAACTCATACAACGCCCATTAAAATGGATCCTGGTACGGATTTTTTGTTTACAAGAAAAAAAAAATTAAGTATCAGTAATTATATTTCTATAGTTTATAATAGTGCTGTTATTGCTAGTTTTTTTTTTTCCAATCTGTTATTGCTAGTTTTTTTTTTTCCAATCTGTTATTGCTAGTTTATGTTCTATATTTTATTTTATAGTTTTTAAAACTTTTTTTTTGTGAAGATATAAGTAACGATAAGTGGTATCGTCCATCATAAAATTGCAGCCGCAAATTAATTGTTTAAAAAAAGAGAGTATTTTGGTTTAATATTATTATTTTATTTTATATTTCTATATGAGTATTTTTAATATTATGTTAAGGAATTTTTCTTTAAAAATATAAAGTTATAAGATCATATTTTGGTTTAAGATCATATTTTGATATAAACTCGCTAGACCTTATACATAATTGGTTCCTAATACATATTTAATATTAAATTCTTTACGGCCAATCAGAATTAATTAGAGTCGTGACCCAACAATATATCCGGTTTAACATCCGGTACGATTTTAAACCCTATTTCCTGTAATCGCAGCTCCTCAATCCCTCATTTTCCATCCGTACCCCCTTCTTTCACCTCTCAGATCAGACGTCAAATTCAACTCTTCAGTGAAGAGATTTTAGCGAATTCTGTCGGTGTTTCCGTTCGTTGAATCGATCGCGTGAAGATTTACATGGAGGGGAATTCTGGAGGAGGAGGAGGAGCCGTATCAGCAGTGGGAGGAGCGTCGACGGGAGGAGGGAGCGATGTGGAATTGGTGAGCAAGACGTTGCAGGTGGAGCATAAGCTTTTCTATTTTGATTTGAAGGAGAATCCTCGTGGACGGTACCTTAAAATATCGGAGAAGACGTCGGCGACGAGGTCAACCATCATCGTTCCATCCTCAGGCATCTCTTGGTTTCTCGATCTCTTTAATTACTACGTCAACTCTGAGGAACACGAGCTTTTTAGCAAAGAATTGCAACTCGATTCCAAGGTTTCTAATTCCTTTTCAACTTTATCACTCTTCTCTAGTTCGGCCGTTGACTTTTGACCATGGATTTCTGTGTACTGCTTTTCAGGTGTTTTACTTTGATATCGGCGAGAATAGGAGGGGACGCTTCTTGAAGGTGTCAATTTCTGTTTCCTTTAGGCATTTCAAATTTACCTTTATGCTCTTTTGTTATCCATTGAGATTAGACTGTTGTGTGCAATGAAAGTTTAAGAGTTTTAGAATTGAGAATATCAGAAGGTTTGATATTAGCTTTGGCTGTTTTAAATTTGTGATGGATTTGATCTGGTAGGTGTCAGAAGCATCTGTTAGTAGAAATCGAAGCACCATTATTGTTCCTGCTGGAAGCTCTCCAGATGAAGGATGGGCAGCTTTCAGGAATATCTTAGCTGAGATCCATGAAGCATCAGGGCTTTTCATTATGTCAAATCAGGTTGGTCTCGCGTCTCATTTCTTATTGTCTACCATTAGTTAAAGCTCTTCATATCTCTCGGTCTCATTCTTTCTTCCTGTGGAAACAGAAACCTTCTGATGGACAGGAACACTTAGTTGGACTTTCAGATGATGTTGGAGCTGGATTTATATCTGGCCATGGCAGCCAACCACAATCTTCATCAGAGCTGACTTCAGACCGAGCAGCTGACTTGCCCGGTCAGGATGACACCGGGATGATGGGGGTTTCTAAAGTAATCAGAGCTGATCAGAAACGATTCTTCTTTGATCTTGGGAACAACAACAGGGGCCATTTCCTAAGGATATCTGAGGTAATAACCTCAAAAGATTATCTATGCTACTTAACTTTTGAGAATGGTGGTAACATTAACATCTCTTAATACATGAAATCTAGGTAGCAGGTGCTGATAGATCCTCCATCATTCTTCCATTATCGGGTCTTAAACAGTTTCACGAAGTAATTGGTCACTTCGTGGAGATCACGAAAGATAGGATTGAAGGGATGACAGGTGCAAATGTCAGAACAGTTGATCCTCCTCAAAGATGAATATTGATTCTTTAGGGGATGAAAATTATGAGAATCCCTTCAAATTTGATCTTTCAAAGGTGTGCAATAATCCAGCAGGGGTCATTTGGCTTACTAATGGATAAAATCTTGGATTCTACAATTGGTAATAAGCTGAAATCATCCACCATTTATGTATCTTTCTCTTCTTTCTCTCATTCAGACAATTTGAAAAAAATGGTGAGCTCTCTCGTTCACTTATGTTCTGTTGTTTAACCTTTTTTTTTTTTTTAATTCAGTTTGGGTCATTGGGTGTATATGTGTTGACATCTTGATGCATTTCAAGTGTAAAAGATATTTATATGTTTGGGCTAATGCCACTCACAATAAAATTGAAGTTCTATATTATTATTACTAAGCACGGGTACAAGTTTTAATATGCATTTTAATTTGGTTATATCAAAATTGCCAAATCGAGAAAATTTGTGGAAAAGAAAAGGGAATACAAACAGCTTCAGACAAGAAATAAAGAGAGAGAAAAACAAGAGAGAGAAAGCTTAAAAAAAAAAAGCTGGGGGAAAATTTAAAAAATTCGAGGAATTATTAATAACCTCTTTTTTTTTGTTTGCTCGCATTTTTTCTTCAATAAAACCACCACATCCTCTGAAACCCTAGCTTGGTCAAATCGCCGCCTTCTCCTGAGATATCTTTATAAGGTTTTGAACGCCGACTTGAGCACCGACTCTTTTGAATGTTAAATATTTCCGTGGCTGTTGATTTCTGTGTTTACGTTTTGGTTTTGTTGATTTTCGCGTGTGAAATTTGATCACGACAGGGGATTGATTTTCTTTGGTGTTGAATTGATTGCAGATTATGGTGAAGCCAGATCGGATCTTGCTGTAGATCCGTTCTAGGTTTTTTCGATTTCGTCGATTTCTCGCATCCAGATGCTTCTGAAGATATCGACGCGGATTTATCATCATCAATCACCATCATCGTCGTCGACAGAGAGATGTCGCTGTTTCTAAAAGACGATTCGATTCAAATCCGTGAGGTGTGGGAAGATAATCTTGAAGAAGAAATGTCTCTGATTCGAGATGTGGTAGACGATTTCCCGTTCGTAGCCATGGACACAGAGTTTCCAGGAATCGTCTGCCGACCAGTGGGAATCTTCAAAACCAACACCGAGTATCACTACGAAACCCTAAAAACAAACGTCAACATTCTAAAGATGATTCAGCTTGGGCTTACTTTCTCCGACGCAGAAGGAAACCTCCCAACTTGTGGAACAGACAAATACTGCATCTGGCAATTCAATTTCCGAGAATTTGATCTCAACTTCGACATATTCGCTCACGATTCCATCGAACTCCTCCGTCAATCAGGCATCGATTTCACCAAGAACAACGAAGAAGGAATCGATTCTAAAAGATTCGCAGAACTTTTAATGTCTTCAGGGATCGTGCTTAACGAAAACGTACATTGGGTCACATTCCACAGCGGCTACGATTTTGGATACTTGCTTAAACTCTTGACATGTCAGAATCTACCAGAGACACAATCAGGATTCTTTGAGCTGATTAGCATATATTTTCCTAGAGTGTATGATATCAAACACTTGATGAAGTTCTGCAACAGTCTCCATGGCGGTTTAAACAAGCTTGCAGAACTGCTTGAAGTTGAAAGAGTTGGTATATGTCACCAAGCTGGATCAGATAGCTTGTTAACGTCGTGTACATTCAGAAAGCTTAAAGAGAATTTCTTTAGTGGATCCATGGAGAAATATTCAGGGGTTTTGTATGGATTAGGGGTTGAAAATGGTCAGGTTACTCACTGAAATTCTTAAATAAAAAAAAAAATTGAAAATGAAACATTTTGTGTTCTTGGTCTATTTTCAGTTTAGATGGTTAGCACTTATTTGGTTAGAAATACGATCATATGTCCCGTAGGATTGGTCATAGCTTAGCGAACCTTGTTCCCATACGTTTGGAATGTTTTAGTTTTTAGTTAGTTTACATTACACGTTAGTAGAATTCGAATCAAATTGAGGAAATTTATACGTTTATGATAGAAATACAATAATATTACTAGGTTATGAACTTGCAGTTTTGTACAAATAGTTATAGATTGGGAGCATGGATAGGTCATAGGTGTAATATATTATATATAGGCTAGTATAGTTGTGGATATTGTTGTTACAAAAAAAGTTTGAATTTGAATATATTTCTAAATTATGATTATGCTATTAATATGTTATTTTATTGTTGATTTGTCAATTTTTGTTAAAATGTGTTAAGATTATTTTTATTTTATCGTATTGATGTTATAAGTTTTGGCAACAAAATTAAATATTAATTTTGCAACTTTAATATCAATATAAATACTTTTTAGTAATATAAATGTATACGTACTAGCTACCTAATAATTCATATAATAACTTTTTTTTTTATCAACAATCAGATAGTGATATACTGATATTGATTATATTCATTTACTCGATTAAATGATTAAATATAACCAGTAACTAAATAACGATAGATATAATTATTAATTTTGTTTGTATAATGTAATACTTAAGCGATGGATTAATGTGAGCCCATTTAGAATTAGAAGCCCAATAAAATGGCCCGCTTAAACGACAGATCAGATAGATTTAGGGTTTAGGAGGGAGCCGTATATATAAAACTTCTGTTTCCGGTCTTCGTCCTCGCCTTCACTCTTCGTTGCAGCAGCCTCTCCAAGGTTAGTGGCGCGATTTAAATCTAGGTTTTGTGTTTTGATTGTGGAATTGTTCTTTCATCGTCGATTTCTCTGCATTCACTAATCCATCACTGGAACGAAGAATTTTGGTGTTAATTGACACTGATTTGTGTGTTTGTTTAAGCAGATAAAAGGAAATTTGCTTCTTTCCGTTCGTAAAGGCAATTTAGAGAGACAACATGTCTGGGTAAGCTTATTGCGCTTTAGCGATGTTGCGTGTTACCACATTTTCCAATCTCCCTAATATGTGTTGTTTTTAAGGGTTTTCTTTACAAGGGTTGAATTTTTGGGTTAGGGTGATAACTGTAGTAATGTAATTGGATATATGCGATTGGCCGATGATTACCATATCCATGCTACTCTGACGATTATGCTATGTGATCCAAGCTCTGGTTGTTCTAGTTTGGCCTTGATTATAGATTCAATGCAGAATTTCTGATAGGATTCATTGGTCCTCAAATTGAATCCAATATATGAATTATGATAGGCGCATTGTATGTGTTTTTATTCGTTTCTGTACAACTGAGTTCAATTCTCTTCTTTTTTTGAAAGTGATGAAGCTACTCCCGCTGTTGCTCCTCCTGCTGCTGAACCAGCAGCCATTCCTGAGGACATGGATCTGTTGACTGCATTGGAGTTGACACTTAGGAAGGCTCGTGCCCACGGTGGTGTGACCCGAGGGCTTCATGAATGCGCTAAGCTCATTGAGAAGCGTTCTGCTCAGCTATGTGTCCTGGCTGAAGACTGTAATCAACCTGATTACGTCAAACTTGTCAAAGCCCTCTGCGCTGATCACAACATCAATCTGCTTACAGTTCCAAGTGCCAAAACCCTTGGTGAATGGGCTGGTGTAAGTCTCCTTTTGTTTTGCCACTTTCCTCCTCTGAACTTTGTTAGAAAGCTTACATTCTCTTTGTTCAAAGGATTGGAATGTTGGCCTAATCAAGTTGTAACCAATAGCACTTGTTACATCTCTGGATTGGAGTGTTGTTGATTGATTGTTAACATAAACATGTAATCTTGAATATGGTTGCAGCTTTGCAAGATTGATTCTGAGGGAAATGCCAGGAAAGTGGTGGGATGCTCTTGTTTAGTAGTCAAGGTAAGAAGAGTTTTAAACTCGTTTTATCCTTGGATCCTAAGAATCTCTTTGAATTTTCAGTCTCTAGAGATTTTTACTCATGCTGTGCTTTCATTCTTGCTTTGTTGTTTCAGGATTACGGTGAGGAGACAACTGCTCTTAACATCGTCAAGAAGCATATCGAGTCTAACTAAACCAAACAAGACATTTTCAGATGCTTTCAGAATTCCATTTTTTTTACTTTTTGTAGCCACTTTTTCTCTGTCTCCCTTTTGTTATCTAATACTTAGCCGGAAAAAAGCTACGGAGATTTGTTTAGAACATGAAGTTTTGAATGTTATGCAGTCTCTTCCCTTTTTGCTCTTCCAATTCCAAGACCTTAATCAAAGGGTTCATATCTCACGTCGATTCCCAGATCTTGATTGGTCATCTTGTGTGTGTCCGATGTGATATAAAGAGATACTAAACATGTAAAATTTAGCTTATATTTGGCAACTTTTAATTGGCAAAACACATACTTTTTAGTAATGAAGTAGTTTAAGTTAACGTGTGGTCCTTTTCTCATAGGTATGGAAGTGAAGAAACAGAACCAAAAGGTATGCAGTTAACATATCGCTATCTTCCTTAATTGGACTTCATCTCTATGTCTGCATCATCTTTAGGACTTGTGTCTAGTGAGTCCCGTGGCAGAAGACCAAGAAGAGGCAGAGGGAGCAAGGAACTGAGGTTGCAGAGGATTATAAGCGTGGATAGGTTGTTGAAACTGTCTCTTGTGATGCCGAATACTTGAGTCAGTCCTGCACCCATAAGTCCTCCAAGAACACTGCCTGCATTGGATATTGACATGAGTGTAGCGAACAGAGTTGCCTCCATTCCTTCTGGACACAATCTTGCTGCTAACACAAGGACCGGCATGAAAGAAGCCTGTTGGTAATTCACTAAAGCTGTCAGTTTATTGCTTGCGTTAAGTATCAAGTAGTGCATTACAGAGACAAAAATGGTGAACAAAATGCTGAACCTGAGAAAGAACGGTTAGGATTAGGGAGTCTCCGATAGCAAACCACTCGTCGCTTATGCCTAACTGCTTGTTAAAACCTGTTACTAGAAAAACCTGCAGATTACAAGAGCAGACCTTAGTCGTGGTGCAAAAAGGATATATAGATGGAAAAGTTATAGAATGCAGATGGGACCAACCTGAGTCATCCCAAGACCAGTGCCGAAAATCGTTGTTACAAGAAAGATTTTTCTCAGTGGAACAGTCTTGAGAAACCCATTGTATAGTCCTACTCCAAGCAATGAGGCAATTGAAGTCACGAATTTAACACGTCCAAGAAACTCTGGAGTAAAGCCAAGCTTGTTTGTGCTGAGAATATTTTTATAGCAAGACAAGATTAGCGAATAACTGAAGTTACTACCAATACAGTGATATGAATATAGCGAATTGGTGGACATACGTGAAGTAAAACATAGCAGAATCCGAGTGTGGTGTGGCTTGCCATAAGAAAATAAACAAGGTCGGTAGAAAAACATTTGGTTGTTTAATGGCGTCCCATAGCTGAACAATGTTCTGCTTTGAGGTCTCAAGAAAGCCAGGACTAACTAAGGTTATGTTCTGTTTCTGCCCTTTTGCTGGTCGGACCACACGTTGTTCGTTCACGAGAACAGCAACTGCTGAAGTTATCAGTGGTAGTAAGGCTGTCACCCCAAATACAAACCTGAAGTAGTATAGCTTTTAGATATATAGGCCATTGGTTATTGAAAAAGTAGCTAAAATTGTGTGCATTACCTCACACCATATGCATCGACCAGGGAGCCACTAAAGTAGGAACTCACAATTCCACCAAAAGCTGAGGATCCCCAACATAAGGATTGCAGAGAACCTGACACGCTTTGTGACTCACCACGAGCCCTCTCCACAACCATGGAGTCTACTACCTGGAAAAAAGTTCACTACTCATGGTTTTTCTTGCAATTAAATCGAGCTAACTATAACCAGAGCCGATTAAACCATTTAATGGGTTAGAGAACTTACAACATCAGAAAAGGCGACAGAAAGGGAGCCAAGAAGTATACAAGTGGCAGCACTATATTTGCTGTCAACAAAACCAGCCATCAAACTCCATGAAAATGCACCAAGAAGTCCAGAGAGAACTAGATATGACCTCCTCCGGTAGCCAAATAAAGGCAAAGAATCACTGTGAAACGAATCAGTTACTTAAACTCTGATCTCTGTCCTTCAATAAGTGTGAAACAGTACAGCAATTGTGAACAGGTAATGGAGTCATACCTGATAAAACCGTAGAGAGGCTTAACAAGCCATGGTAATGAAGAGAAACCCGTTATCACAGCTGTCTAGTCAAGAGGTATATTTTGTCAGCCTATGAAGAGATTTCGATGAAAACTGATAAGGCACTTCAAAAGCATTTCATGGCATTGCAAAGTTTTTACTTATATATATAACTTTGCACAACATCACAAGGACATACCTCTGCAGGATCAAGATGCAAATCGTCTTTTAAATAGAAACTAACAGCGAGTCTTGCAAGTCCTAAAACACCTTGAACAAAATACACCATTGCCACAGCAACATTGTCTGGCGATAATTCAACACCAGAAAATTTGATTCTGCTACTTAGATTTTTTCCTTTACGAGGCTGTGTTCTAACAGAAGTATCTCTATCTCCTTCAACATCTGTTTTCAACGTATCTCCTTCAGCTACACCTATTTATACACACGATTCTCAAATTAAAGGAAGAAAAACACCCAATTCATGATCACAAAACAAGCCAACACTCAGAAGAGAAACCTTTTGATACAAAATCCAAAATAAAACGAGTACCCAAGTTTTAAATAAGTCTGATTGAGCATACTCTTGCAATTAACAAACAAAAGAGAAATTACAGTCACCAGATTCAGTTACTCTTAACCCAAGCTACAATTCTCTCCGAAAGCCTAATAAATATGTCACGATATTAACTCTAACGAGCTATTCCGCCAAAATCACTATCTTAACAATCAGAAATTGACGAAAGATGAGGGACATACTGATTCTGGAATCTAGAAGCAAACTCTCTTCTGAATCTCGCCTACGAGGTAGCTCCGGGATTGAAACTATTGAGGACATATCTCTCTCCGGAGGTCTCCGTCGAATCTTCCGGCGTGATAGTCGATGAGATCGGGCGACGAGAGGAAGGTGTTTTCTGCGGTTGGTAATGGTGAAGGGCAAAACTGTAATTAGAGACGAAGAGATTGGGATAGACAAAACATTGTGAATCGCCATTTAATAATAATAATAATTCTTTTTTAGAAGAAACACTTCCTCTCCGTCTCCTCCGCTCTACATCATTTCTCATTCATTAAAATAACATTTATATCTTTTTTTTTCACCTTGATAATTCTATTTTCTTAAAAACATTTTTATAATATGATCGTTAGTCTTTTTTATTTTATTTTGTATGAATCTACTGATAATATTCAGTTTACAGTAATAAATGCTAGATATTTTTATAAGCTGTGAACTACAGTTGAAGAATCAAGCAAAATTCGCCACGTGGTATAACAGGCGTCCAATTAAAAAGAAGTTAAGGGACAATTTATCAGTTGATAGTTGCATAATTTGACCGTCCGAAGCAAGAACGAACCTTCTATTTTTTTTTTTTCAAATTTTAAACTTGAATTAAAAATTTTAATTAAATTTTTAATAATCGGCTGTGTATATATATATATGTACGATTAATCCAATCTTCAACGCATAAACAGATATAAACCAAAAAAATTAAGAAACAGATAAAAACCCAAGAAAATTCAATAGAATCATCAACGGAAATGGAAATCGATTCTCCGGCGGTGAAAATTCATCTCCGGCCGATGACTCTCTCCGACATCGACGATTTCATGGTCTGGGCTACAGACAAAAAAGTCGCACGCTTCTGCACGTGGGAGGCTTACACGTGTCGTGAAGACGGAATCGCTTTTATAAACGACACCGTTTTACCTCACCCTTGGCTTAAAGCTATTTGCTTACAAGATGACCGTCCGATCGGGTCAATCTCAGTCACGCCTGTAGACAAAATCCGAGGAGAAATTGGGTACGTTATCGGAAGCAAATATTGGGGAAAAGGAATCGCGACGGCGGCGGTGAGAATTGTTGCGGCGGAGATATTTAAAGAGAAGCCGGAGATGGAGAGACTTGAGGGATTAGTAGATGTAGATAATGTTGGATCTCAAAAAGTACTTGAAAAAGTAGGGTTTGTTAGAGAAGGTATAATGAGGAATTTCATGTTCCTTAAAGGAAATGTTAGAGATATGGTTATGTTTAGTTTATTACCTTCTGATCCTTTACACTGATTTCATTCAAATATATGGACCGTCGACATTATCAATTACATTAAGGAAAGGCAATACTGCTAAAAAAACCTCTAAATTTTATGTTTGGGCAAAAACAGATTTTGAACTATTTGTAAATTAATTTGATGAAAAAGTCTTAATTTTTTATTTTTTTTTTTGTGAAAAATCCCTTGAATCTTGATTTTTTGACGAAAAAAATATTCGTTAAAATCACATAAATAAAACTATATTTTAAAACAGTATAATTTCAAGTTATTAACTATAGTTAATTTAAATTAACTAATAAATTACTTAATTAAAATTTTGATTAACATCATCCTTTTATTTAATTCCATACTAACAATAATTTAATATTTAATTTGATTGAAGAGTTTTTTTTGTCGTAAAACAAAATACATTAATTTTTTCGCCAAATTAATTCTTTAAAATTTGTTTTGTAAAAAAATAAAATTTAGAAATTATTTTTAAGAAAAAACAAAAATTCATACCGATTTAATAATCCATGGTCTCTTTTACGGACACAAAATTTAGTATTTTTTCGCCACCGTGGCTTAATAAAATTACTTAATCTTATTGGTATAGCAAGAGAAGCAACACGGCAAGTTACAAAAAGTCCGATCTACACTTTGTTTGGAAACCAAGTAAAAACCAAAGAAAGTCAACAGGTCAAAATAGACAACTATCTACTCACATGATGACACGTCACCATATTTCGTTATTATATTGTTTTAGTGAGACCAAGAAGGAAAGATCCGATTTTTCTAGAGTTGTGTGTATAAATATCGCGTTGCTGTCAAACTCTTTTGATATCGCAATCAATCAATATCTCAGATGGAGTTCAATTCAAAGACTCAAGAAACTCTGTTTCCTTCACCGTCGCCGGAGAAGATATCTCTCCGGCGAATGACTCTTTCAGACGTCGATGACTACATGGTTTGGGCAACAGACCCTGAAGTCGCACGGTTCTGTTCATGGGAGCCTTGTAAGAACCGAGAAGAAGCGATCCAATACATAAAAGACTCTGTTTTAACACATCCTTGGCTAAAAGCAATCTGCTTAGAAGATGATCATGCAATAGGCTACATTTTAATCATGCCTGTAGATAATATAAGAAAAGAGATTGGTTATGTTTTGGGGAGAAAATATTGGGGAAAAGGGTTTGCGACGGAGGCGGTGAGGATTGTGACGGCGGAGATATTCAAGGAGATGCCGGAGATTAAGAGACTTGAAGCACTTGTGGATGTTGATAATGTTGGATCTCAAAAGGTTCTTGAAAAAGTTGGGTTTACAAAAGAAGGTGTTATGAGGAAGTTTTTGTGTATTAAAGGAAGTGTTAGAGATATTGTTATGTTTAGTTTCTTGCCTTCTGATACTTTTAAAGTGAATTAAAAAAAATGATTCAATAAAATAAGTAAATTATATTAATGATTTATATTTGTTATCACGTATTATTTTAAAAAGAAAAAAAAAATAGAGTGTTTTGTGAGGTTGTTTTCTCTTCCCACTTATAAAAGACTATTGTGTTGTGTGTTTTGTGTGTTTATGCAGCCTTTGTTCTGACTTTACTTTTTGTTATTTGTTTTGACTTTGTATAGAAATAAATAATTTTATAATTTAACTTTACTCGATGAGATCTGAAATTACAAATAATACTTTATGAATTTACGTATTATCAGTGATGAAACAAAGTGTTTTTATGAATATAGTATATTTTGTAGATAATATAGTATTTTTTTTGTTTTAAATTACTCTATGTTAGATTTGCATAATTCGGATTTTAAACTTTATTTTAAATATTTTAGTCATAATTATTTTTTAAAATTATAAATATATGAATACTTCATGAGAACATTTTAATAAATATAAGTGTTGGTGTAATCACAAAAGCTGGAAAAAGAGAAAGCATGAGTTTTGTTACTCAAAACACTCTGCACTTTCGAGGCATGAATTGATAACTAATAATGAATGAAAATAGTTCATTAATTAATGAAAATTAAATAATTGCTTTTTCTTTTTTTTCCTTTCGTTCACTTAACATTTAACAATCACAATTACAATGTCATTATCTCAAGAACACTAAACACACTTTAATTTCTAATATTATACTCATAAATTAAACCCTTTTTTTGGTTAAATACTCATAAAACTAATCCCTAATTAATACAAAATGAAAAGAATGATAAATTAATAAAAACTTCTATCTGTCAGTTTCATAATCCTGCAAAAAAAAAAACACACACACACACATTTTATAAAATGTTACACCAAACTATTATCAGAATATAAATTTAATCAAGGTAAAAAAAGTTAAACTATTACCCAAAGTTAGCAAAGCCATGATTCGGTTAACAAAATACAAAATTACAATCCTTTTCAACACCTGCAAACCAGATCTTAAAATCAGTTAAAAACCAAACCGGAAACAGACATACGCATAAAAGAGAGAGAAGTTGGACCAAAAACCTCTTTATTTGCTTCCTCTGTTAAAAGCGGCAATGGAATGTCTCCATCATCACTCTTCTTTCAAATACACTTAAAGAAAATCAATATTCACACTTTATTTCACCTGCAAAAGCTGAATCAAATTATAAAAAAGTTTTTAAAATCTTTAACTTTCTCAAGAATCACAAATCTTGAGTTTCAAGAAAATCTCCATCATTGATGCAGCAACAATCTTATCAGTTATCACATCATTAATATCCAAATACCATCAATCAATGTTTTGCCTTAAATGATAATTCCAGAAACGTGTAGTTTACGTTCTATTGAATGATTGCAGAGTTTCAGGACCACAACTACTAGTGGAGTTCTAAATTCCATCTGTTATGTCCTAATTTCATGGCTAAGTTCAAGATTATCAAAAACCAGACAGAAATGTTGTTACCTTGGAGAGTAAAAGATGAATTAATCAACTGATTCTTAGAAGAAAGTAAGCTCAGTGAATCCAGGAGAACATGGTAAAAGTTCTTCAGCTTGGATCCGTGAAGTTGAGTAACTTGTGGTTCGTTTTAATCTGTTATGACTTGACTCAACTTCTGCAGAGAATATACCATAAACTGGTCTATGATCTGAGAAACGTGACTCTCCTCTTACATAAGATAACTGATGCAATCCTTCTCCATACCACAATATCCTATCACACCTTTGGGGACAAAAAAAACCATTCTTAGATCATTAAATTGTTCTTGTTTACTTATAGATTTGTTTGCAAGAACGTTACCAAGCAGGTGTTCGACGTTTCTCCTTGGGATGTAGATCATCTCCGGCGTATCGATCAGAGTTTCTTGAGTATTTATACGTTGGTGGGAAATAGATCTTCCCTTCGTTCCATCCTTTAAATACATGGCCTCGTTTCTGCTCTATTCTTAACTGCAACCAAATAGTTCTTACTTGTTTCAAGATCAGAAGGTAAAAGCTAAGAAACTGTATTGATTTACAGTGTATACCTGATCATTCTCTAGTAAAGCTCTCCAGTTTTGCATCTCAACAAGTGCTTTTGCGGATCGGTAAGAGAGTGCTATCCGGTAATTTAGATCCCCAAGCCATATTACTCGACTAGATTAACAAAAAAGTAACAAGATTTGAGTGCAAAGATATGATGAAATTGGCTTATGATTCAGTTTTGTGTCTTTTTCTTACTCATGTTGAAGGATATTCTCCGGAGATTTCTCCGGTTCAGAGCTTTGGACACGAGGAAACCTTGTTTTCTTGAGTATTTCCATGACGTCAGCGTTTCTTCTAAGCTCATCTCCTTCTTTTTGTCCAGAGGTTAAGTGGGTACAGACAAAACAGAAGCTTGTTTGGTGTAGTAACATACTAACTGAGATTGATCCCTACAAGAACACAATACATTATAACAAAACTATATAACTTAAACGGTAATGAAAAACACAAGATGTTCACCTTGTTTCCTAGATAACCCATTAGTCCTCTACCAACACAAGATACTTTCATGTTCTTGACATGTTCTCGTAGCTCACTTTTAACCCAAATTGTTAAAAAGATACCAACCATTTGCTTGCTTGCTACCAAACAGTACTGTGATGCGTTCCAAGGGATTCTATACCCATTTTCTGAAGCAGAACCAACACATGAACCTGGTGAATACAACACTGTGCTTGGAGAATCCCCTGGACCGTTATCATCATCTGAAGAACCCCACTTAGAGACATCACTAGGCCTAGAATAATCACTTGGTCTAGAGTAATAATCACTTGGTCTTGAGTAATCACTAGGCCTGTGACTATGAGTATTCCACCTGAAACTAGGATCAAAATCACTTGGTCTGTGACTAAAAAACACACGATCACAAACACTGAAACGACGATCAAGCCGTGGTTGTGTCAGGTCATTCTCCATTCTTGATATACTTGGGGTCTGGAAAGATCGTCTGTGGAAGAAATTTGAGTTCTTTTGCCTTGAAGATCCAGAGAAATCAGCATCAATCTCTGCAATGGGGATAGGAATAGGTGATGGAGTGTGACAGACACTGTTGCTTCCACTTGTCCCGGTTGGGAGGTTGTTGAGCGTTTTCCTGATGAGTGAATGCCATTTTTTAGCAGGACCATTGTCTTCAGCTCCAAGAACATTACCAGCATTCAGAGGAACAATCTCTTGGAATCTAAACAAAAGAAATAAATTATAGATTAGTAACAGAAACTTGAACAAAAAGTTAAAGATTCTTCGAAAGATTGTGATGGAATACATACCCGAGAACGTATATATCTGCAGGAGCTGAAGAATGAAGCCATTCTTCAAGGTTTAAATCAGCGGGAGGAGAACGTCCAGCGACGTTCCATGTTGCTACGAAGATACTGTTCAAGATCATTAAACTTTAGTGAACCACAATCTAAGAGAAATTTCTCTGTTTGTTGTTTATATACATTTGTATATAATATACCTGTAGTTTTGGACATCGATTATCCTAGGATTTTCATAGTTCATTCTTCTTTGTCGAGATTGCTGTTCCCAGTTCTTGCTTAGTTTCTCTGTAAATCCCAGAAATAGGAGAAATTATGAGGAAAAAGAAGAAAAAGATTGATCATAAGGAAGAGAAATCATCAAGATTTTTACCAATTTTGCTTTTCTTGATTGTGGAAGACTCCCTTTCTGAGAAATTACTTCTGTGTTCCACTTCGACTTCTTAATTAAAATTGAAAAGAAATCAGCGAATTAAGTAGACGCAACAATCCAATTGCAGAAAGAGAATGTTTTGTTTTTTGTCAGAAAGAGACAAAAAGAAAGAAGCAAAAACACTCAAAACGAAGAGAGAATTTTTACCTGTAGAAACAGAAGCATCTGCTTGAAATTCTTCTGTTTTGCTTTTGATGTTGAACCATTTTCTCACCATCTTCTTCGACCAGGACAACTTCATTGGAATACATAACAGAAAACAGAAGTAAAAGTAAAAGGATTTTAGTGAATTGTTGTTCGTTCTTAAGAAAAATTTCATGAAGATGGAAAAGAAAAATCAAAGAACCTTGCTTTTCTTGGATTTCTCGTCTCTCATTGTTGCTAACTTCTTTAAATTCACACTAATTGTTCTTCAGTAGACTCAATCCATCCAAAAACTATAAAAAACAAAGGATCAATCCAAATGTCGAACAAATTTGGGGTTAATTTGTTCAAAATTGAAAGGAATTGGTATCGTTTCTTCCTCTTTGAATCAGGGTTTAATTAAGTAAGAAATGGGTTTAGTTTCTGAGACTGTATTTCTCCAAAATGAGAAAGCTTGTTTTGGATTATTGAGAGAAGGTTTTAATGGCGTAAAGGATTCTTCAAACGAACAAGAGAATGAGAAGCAGATTTTAGAGAGAAAGCAAAAGTGATGTTGAAGAGAGATAGAGAGAGTGTGCTCTAATGGTCCTGCTTCGTCTAAAGAGGAAGAAGAAGAGAGAGAGATTACAGAGCGAACCCTCGTTCTCAGTGAAACGGCAAAGTTAAAGCAACGATTTTGAACAGAATAAAGCGCACAGAGAGAGAAAAGAGAACGTTTAGATTTTTTTCATAAATTCATAATATATATCATAATTACTTATTCTAATTTTTTTTCTCAATTACTTATACTAATTAATCTCTTTTTTTTACTTCTGATTTTGAATATAATTTTTGTTTGTCAACGTATTTTATATATTTATTATAATATAATCAAAATTCGTATATATATATATATTAATACGATATTTTAGACATATTCCCAATATTGAGTTTTATTTTTCAAATATTATACTATTAAAGCTTAATTAAAATTACATCTCAATTAATAATTTTTTTGGAAATCCCATCAAAATATACTGCCGTTAATAATAAAAACAAGTATTGGATGTTATAAATTAATCAAGGTTTAAATTTTAAAACTTAAAGTTACCGTTAAACGATATAGATGTATTTTAGGAAGTTTTCCTTATTTTAAAATGCTATTATACGATACGAACTAGCATTTAAACTAACCGACCATTGATTAATAAAGTAAACAATCATACATGTAAGTATATAATTAATATCTTAATTGTATCAAAATTGAATCTTTAATTACTTTTTGACCGCCTCGTAAATGACGAAATTTTAAGGATACGAAAGGAAGTTTCCCAAATCATTTTTGGATTAAGAACGGACCAAAAAGTTAATCATTATGTTCTTAAATATTAATTTATTAGTATTTAATTTAAAAACGTAATATGCTTCTATTTTTTCTGCCACATAATATAAATAACATAAATACTTATGTATATATATATAATTAATATGATCTCAACTAGCTAGACATTGACTAGTGACTATTTCAGATGTAATTAATTTGTGTATATATATGTGGATAGTCATAAGTTGTGTTATAATTCCGAAAGCGATTCTTTTACTTTATATGTAATAAATTAAGAAATTAAAGAACAAAAAAAGAATTAAATATATTTGGATATAATTGATATTATTGAGTTTGGGATTTAAATGGACAGATGCCGAACATGCCTTCATCATTTTCCCCTTTCTATTTTTTAATTCTCTGCTTCATAATGTTTCCTCTTTACTCGCTTTTAATTTCTGTACCATTATTTATTTAACTTTATTTAATATATTATCTATGTCGTAGGTTTAATTTTTGTGCAAAAACTATAAAATTATAATTATTGTGAGGTAGTTGAAATTATCTTTATTTCTTGTGTCCATTTCATTGAAAAATATGTACTTTCGATTTATATAATATAAATAGTAAAACAGGTATCGTTCATTTAATTTTAATAGACTTTAGCACTATATAGTTTATACTTTATAGTATCTTCAATCCAAACGATTGTGCTCCAAGAAAAGAATAAGAGAAATAAATAAATTGGAATTTTGTAGAATTTATAATTTTTAAAATTGGAAATAAAATTAAAAGAAACTGAAATAAAGTAGAAAAATATAAATTGAAAGGGAAAGATGATATGATATGCTACTTCAAGAAGACACAATACCCTTTATTGTGTTGCTTTTTACTTTGTTTGGTAGACCAAAATCTTGGACGGAAATGTAAAATATTTTAATCTTTTATTATTATACTATATGTTCAATTTGTTTTTTTAATTATAATCCGGTAATAAATTTTATTTTATTCTTTTTTCATTAAAAAAATCCTCTCTTTAATAAAACACAAGTCAGAGAGAGAAAAAAACTTGCTCTCCCCTTCTGCCACGTAATAATTTGCTGAAGGCTTTTTCAAAAAAAAAATTATAATATTTATTCTGACTTTTTTTTGTTAATTAATAATTATTTGCAGTTAAGTAATATTTTAATAATTAGCAATATAATTTTAATTTCAAAATTAACTTTCTAGATGCTCTATAGATATCTACGTTAAATATATTCATTGATTTTCAAATTAGATATTTCTTTTTTTTAACTCATAAACTTAGATCAGAAACCTTATATTTTATTTTATTTAATATGGTAAAAATATTTCAAAATTTAATATGATGCCTAAAAAATCTTTTAAAATCTTCTATAATAAGTATTTGAAATATATTAATGTTAATATTAAATCTTTAAAAAAATTATTTAAATACAAAATATTTAAATCTAGATTTTAAAAACAAAAAATAATTAACTGTATAAATAAATAAAAAACCATCCACGATCACTCGATCGCCACTTTCAAAATTTATAACTGATTACCATTTTTTTTATACATATCCACCATTTTCTTAACTGTTATTAAAAGTTACTTAAATTCATATCTCTGCTTCTATTCAATTTATCAATTTCTTTTCACAATTTACCATTTTTTATCCACT
>KE153499.1:1220416-1259480 GCA_000411095.1 Aethionema arabicum
GAAACAGGTGTCGTTTCGTGTATCATTAAAACGCTGCCGTTTTAATAGACTTGCACCTTGCAAATTTTCAGAACGGCGGCGCTCTGGTGTATATCGACGGGGAGTTTAGACTGCCGTTTTCTCATTTGTGTGTTCGCCTTCCCTGTGTTCGCTTCCTCGGTTAAGATTAAGCTCTTCGACGTCTGAGTTTGACTTGATTGCGACACCCATCTGTGTCTTCCATGGCGCATCTCCCCAAAGTCCTTATGGTGGGAGAAATTAGGGTTTTCATGATTTTAAGTACTACTTTCCCTCATCTCTGCTTTCTTCGTCTCTTACGAATTTGTCCCTTCGTTTTTTTCATCAGGTGGCGGAGAAGCCAAGTATTGCACTCTCCATAGCTTCAGTTCTCTCTCATGGAAAGGTTTATATCTCTCTATCTTTCTATATTATGTAGGTTTTGAAGCCATAGCCTCTGCGTTTATACATTTGTTATCTCTTATAATTTGAACATTTGAATTAAGGGATTGATCAATTGAGTTGTGTTCTTATTGGTCTACTCTACGGAGTTGAAAACCGAGTCAAGCTTTATCATCTATGGTTCACCTTGAAACGCTATTGCTCGTAAATAAAATTGAGAAAGGGGGATATACGGTCGTTCTTCATTTGCTCGTTGGTATTATAGAGGTTTGTTTTATGGGATATATCTTCTACTTTTGCTTCAGATGTCTACACGGAGAGGCAGTACAGAGGTGCATGAGTTTGATGGGATGTTTCGAGGCTTCAATGCACATTATAGAGTTACGTCTGTTATCGGACATGTTTTCAGGTTCTCTCCCTCCTACTACTATACAAACCAAGAGAAACGAAAATGATAACTTCTAGTTTGATTACCTTTAATAACGAAATTTTTATTGATGTGCATCATAGTTTCTTTAACGAATGGGTGTCCTCTGAAATGCTTTGATATCACCGTTTGTTTTGTCTTTCATAGCTTCTCCAGTTTCTATGGTATTTTCATGCTGATGGGACCATAGATTCTGGTTACACTATAATCTTGCTGCATTTGAGAGTTTCAAAAATGGTTTTGCTTTTATGCTTCGTCCAAGTTTTTATTTTTATTTTCTTGGACTCGTTGTGTGTAAAGACTTACTGCTAAAATGGTCGCTTAAAAACGTTGCTGAATGCCATATTCATGTTCTAGTGTAGATTTCCCAGAAAAGTATCAAAATTGGGCAACAATTGATCCGCAAGATCTATTTGACGCTCCAATTCAAAAGAAAGAGTCAAACCCTAAGGTAAATGTTTTTCATGATTTTATGCCTCCTTTATCTGCGAATGGGGGATGGTTGAGCTGATTTTCTTGTTTTACCCGGTGAAAGATGTTCTTAATAATATTTGTATACATTGAGTGATGAGTTTTGTCGGAAAATGGTATGCTTGACTTTTGGAAGAAGAATTCTGTGTATTTTTAATATCTAGTTGTAGGTGCTGCTTCTTTTAATGGTTATTTGCTACTTGTGTTCTTTTTATCTAAGCTGATGTACACTTTTTTCTAACAGTCTCTCAATCTCAGGCTCATATTTGTAGGCATTTAAGTAATGAAGCTCGTGGTTGCAGTTATATGGTATTGTGGTTGGATTGCGACCGTGAAGGGGAGAATATATGTTTTGAAGGCAAGCCTATAATTCATTTTACCTCTCACAATACCACTTATTATTTGAAATTCAAATGGTTTTGCTGTCCAGCGGCTATTAGTTGTTGACCAATATAATTTCTGTAGTTATCGAGTGCACTGGCTTTGACATGAAAGATAGTAAGAGAAGGGTTTATCGAGCACGATTTTCTTCTGTTACTGAGAAAGATATCTCAAAGGCCATGGACAACCTTGTTGAACCAAATAGGGATGAGGCACTGGCAGTTGATGCTCGCCAAGAGATAGATCTAAAAGTTGGCGTAGCATTCTCGCGATTCCAAACAAGTTATTTCCAAGGCAAATATCAGACTCTAGACTGCAGAGTTATCTCGTCAGTTTCCTCTTCTCTCCTTCCTATCTTCTCTGTTACTGTCTAAACCTACACTTCAACTTTACAATCTAGATTTTTGAGTCTTCTTCTGTAATCAAGTTGCCCATCTTGTATTATTTCATTTATGATTCTTTTAATTATTATTGCAGTTATGGGCCATGCCAAACTCCTACTCTTGGGTTTTGTGTGCAACGGTACATGCATATTAATACGTTCAAACCAGAAAAGTTTTGGGCTCTGCGACCTTATATAATGAAGGATGGTTATGAGCTTCAACTAGAGTGGGAGAGACGTCGATTGTTCGACGTAGAAGTTAGTATTTTTTTTCCTTGTGGTATAATTTGTTCAACATCCTTGATTGTTGGTCTCTAATCTTGCGTTACAGATAATATTCATGCTTTGATGAATTATAGGTTGCTACCATGTTTCAAAAGTTGGTCGTGGAAGGTAAAACTGCTAAAGTAATTGATGTATACGAAAAGCAGGAAGTCAAAGGTCGTCCATCCGGCCTTAACACTGTGAATCTGCTAAAGGTCAGAGAAGTCTTGTCGTGAATGCTATTTCTCCGAAATGAACCTGTCTTTTGGATTTATGGTTCTTTGTGGGAATGAGTTGGCAACAAAGATGAGCTTTTTGTTCTATTCTTGGTTTTGTTCTCCCTTTGCAGGTTATATATTTTTGTCAGTCATGTATTTGTCATTGCTAAGTAATCATGTTTACGAGTTCAAGACACCAAAAGTTATATTCAAATGACTCTCCCTTATGTAGTATTTGCAATAATCGTTGCACAGGTTGCTTCAAGTGCTCTAGGGTTTGGGCCTCAGACGGCTATGCATCTTGCTGAGCGATTGTATACTCAAGGCTTCATCAGGTTTGCGTACTCCATCTTCTAGATTATCAATGTTGTTATTCAACTTTAATGTTGAAATTTCTGTGAGTCAAACTTTAATGTTTTGTGCTAGTTATCCACGGACGGAAAGCACGGCCTATCCTTCTTCATTCGACTTCACAGACACACTCAGAGCACAAGTCAGTAATCCAGTATGGGGTGGGTTCGTACAGAGATTTCTTTCAGACGGCTTTCATAAGCCAAAGTCAGGAACCGATGCTGGAGATCATCCTCCTATCACTCCAATGCGAGCAGCAACTGAGGACATGGTCGGAGGAGATGCTTGGCGACTCTATCAGTATGTTTGTCAACATTTTATTGGCACCGTGTCACCTAACTGCAAATACATAAGGTACAATCTTGAAGATCTATCCATTTCAGCTCCCTCACCTCTCTTCCTGCCTCTAACGTGAAGTCATATTTTTTTGTGATATTCTCTTGTATGCATATCTCAGGACAAAAGTGGAGTTGTCAATTGGTGGAGAAACTTTTCATTGTACGGGACAGCGTGTGACAGAAAAGGGGTTTACGGCTATAATGCCATGGTCCGCAGTGGAAGAGAAAAAACTCCCTTCTTTTGTAAAAGGAGAGAAAATTGAAGTTTCAAGAGTGGAGCTATATGAGGTCTAACTCCTCCCGTTTATGTTACTGCTCTTATTTCATTGTACTTTGACACGATCGCTTTAATATTCCCACTGTTATTTACTCCTTGTTATTTTGTCTTTGAATGTGTTAAAATATACAGGGGAACACTGCGCCCCCGGACTACCTTACCGAGAGTGAGCTTATATCTCTAATGGAGAAGCATGGCATAGGCACAGATGCATCAATACCTGTGCATATAAACAACATTGGTGAACGTAATTATGTTCAGGTAGGTAACCAGAAGGCGGTGTGCTGTGTTCTTCATGATTACGATGCCACTCATTTCAGGATACCTTTTCTTTTCAGAGAAATTTAATCGATCATGTTTCGTATTTACGCTTGTCTGCAGGTCCAATCTGGAAGGAAATTGGTTCCAACTGCATTAGGAATCACGCTGATTAGAGGCTATCAATGTATTGATCCAGACCTTTGCTTACCAGATATCCGGAGCTTTATTGAGAAACAAATCACTCTTGTTGCCAAGGGTCAGGCTGATCATTCACACGTTGTGCAACATGTGATTCAGCAATTTCGCCGGAAATTCAGCTATTTTGTTCAACAGGTTGGGGAACTTGGTTTATGCTACGTTGCCTTTAAAGACATTAGTTATATAGTCTTGAATCAGATTCTACTTTCTCGTGACTTAGAGACTTCATCGCATAATCTCTTTTTTTGTTTCTTTTCCTTTTAAGATCGAACACATGGATGCTCTCTTTGAATCACAATTCTCGCCTCTTGCTGATTCCGGTCGTGCTTTGAGCAAATGTGGAAAATGCTTGCGGTACATGAAACACATCACAGCAGTCCCACCACGGCTTTACTGTGGCACATGTGAAGAAGTATATTATCTTCCTCAAAAGGGTACAGTCAAGGTAAACTGCAAAACCCTTTCATCTCCTAAACGTTATTTACTCAAATCTAAATCCTCTGTTTACCAATTTTCTCGCAGCTATACAAGGAACTCACATGCCCTTTAGACAACTTTGAGCTCGTGATCTTTTCAGTACCAGGACCAGAGGGGAAGTCATTTCCCCTTTGCCCATACTGCTACAACTCTCCTCCATTTGAAGGCATAGATACACTCTTTGGAGCCACTAAGACTCCAAATGCAAAAACCAAAACTGGTGCAGGCATGCCGTGTTCTCTTTGTCCTCATCCCACGTGCCATCACTCTGTTCGTAACCAAGGAGTCTGTGCTTGTCCAGAGTGTGATGGCACACTCGTCCTTGACCCAGTGAGTTTCCCTAAGTGGAAACTCAACTGCAACTTGTGTAGTTGCATCGTTTTGCTTCCTGAAGGTGCTCACCGTATCGCCACCACTAGCAACCGTTGTCCTGAGTGCGATTCAGCCATCATAGAAATCGACTTCAACAAGAAAACTACTCCTTTGGACAACGGAGCTACACTGCACCATGGTTGTGTTCTCTGCGACGAGCTGCTTCTCTCACTCGTGGAAGTTAAACATGGAAGATCTTTCGCTAGGCGCGGAGGAAGAGGAAGAGGACGTGGCAGAGGTCGAGGCAGAGGACGAGGAAGAAGAGGCTCAAAAGCTGTAGACCCCAAAATGAGTTTCAGAGACTTCTGAGAAACCCTAGAAATCATATCTATATTAGGTTAATTGCATCACAAGTAATCGGATGGAACTTAAAATGTGCTTTAGAAGGTCTAGACAGCGATGGTTTAACGTCGTGATATATTATATCATTGATGGTTGCTACAATGGTGCATCGCTTTATTATATAAAGACGAAAATTCTAAACCCAAGTTTGTCTACAAATGATGTCACATTATTATAATATTATATATAAAGCCAAAGTTAATTGTATTTGAGAGTAAAATCTGACTTTTATTCACCAATCAAATAACGATCATGATAACGAAGAGGAAGGGGAAAGATGATTCAAATTCGATCAAGAATCAGCCATTGAAGAAGAAACCGAGAACTCTTTTACTTTTGCTTTCTCTTCTCACCATCTCTCTCCTTCTCCTTCGTCTCTCCCAAAACAAGATCGTCCTCATCGCTGTCGAAGCTAATCGCAAATCCTGCGGAGATTTTGACGCGTGTCTCGGTCGGTATGTGTATATACACGATTTACCTTCTCGATTTAACCGCGAAATTCTCCAAAATTGCGATGCGATTTCAAGACCAAGTGATAAAATCAGTATGTGTAGCTTTGTTCTCAACTCCGGATTTGGACCTGTCATCGGTGAGTTCTCCGGAGATGGAGTTTCAAATACCGATGACTCTCCGAGCAGCTGGTTTGCGACTAATCAGTTCATGCTTGAAGTGATATTCCACGAGAAAATGAAGAGATACAAGTGCTTGACGAGAAATTCTTCTCAAGCTTCCGCTATTTATGTACCGTACTATGCCGGACTCGATTTCCGACGAAATCTGAGACGGCGTAGGGTTACCGCAAGAGACGCCGCCGGGAAATATCTGGTAAAATGGCTCAGCGAGCAGCCAGAGTGGAAAGGTAAACGTATTTTCTTCATTTTCAACTTTTGAAAATTTTCGTTTTGACCCCACAAGTTTTGACTGTGTTCAATTATTGCTGTTTGTTTCGAATTGATCAAAGACAACCACCAACGACTTTTCTTCTCTCCCTTTCCACCTACGACCTTTGAAAAAGAAAAAAAAATAGAATTTTTAATTCTTATGAGTTTGGATTAATTTAATTTATTTTTCTGTATTTTAATTATGTCAAAAAATAAGATTTTGAAGCTTAAATAAATTGAACATTTTTTGAAATTTAAATCCAGTTATGTCAGGCCAAGACCATTTCCTCGTAACGGGTCGGATTTCACGAGATTTCCGGCGAAACTCCAGTAGCAGCTCCGGTTGGGGAACCAATCTAATGCTCTTACCAGAGTCTCGTAATCTCTCTTTCCTCACCATTGAACGGAATCCAAAGAACAAGAACGAGTTCGCTATTCCTTATCCAACTTACTTTCACCCAAATTCAGCTTCAGAGATCCTCCAATGGCAAAACAAGATCAGACTCGTTAACCGAACTATCCTCTCTTCGCTTGCTGGAGCAGAGAGGCCAAGTAGAAGCCAAAACGGTGTCGTTCGTTCTGAAGTTATTCGACAATGTAAGAGTTCTAAAATGTGTAGGTTTCTTGACTGCAACGTTAAAACCAACGGCTGCGATGATCCGATCAGTCTGATGAAGCTTTTCAAGAACTCTGTTTTTTGTTTACAACCGCCGGGAGATTCGTTAACCAGAAGATCGGTATTTGATTCGATTTTGGCCGGTTGTATTCCGGTTTTCTTTAACCAAAGAGTAGATGAGCAATATCTATGGCACATACCAAAGAACATCGAATTCTCGGTTTATATACCGGTTAAGAAGCTGAAAACCGGAGGAAAGAACAGAATTGAAGAGATTTTGCGGAGGATACCGAAGGAAAGAGTGGCTGGTTTGAGAGAGAATGTAATAAGATTAGTTCCAAAGATTGTGTACACTAAACCGAACCGGGATAAACCGGATCGAGAGACTCTTGAAGATGCTTTTGATATTGCTGTTAAGGGAGTGATAAACAGAATAGAAAGGATAAGAAGAAACAAGTACAAGAATCACGAACATGTGTATAAATATAATTAATTCTTTATAGAAAAATTATTTTGTTAATTTTATGAGTATTTATCTTATTTTGTATATTTCTGTCTGATTTTTCACCCAATATAAGTTAATGAAAAATTAGAATGTAAAATTAGCCGTTGTGTGTTTATTGGGGCTTTATAAATTAATAAAGCCCATAAATTGAATAGCCCAAAGTATAGAGTGAAGCCCATACTAAACAAAGGAAATTTCTACTATCTAATATAATATATAGTTAGTAATTCTAACCAATAGCACCCGATACAAATATATTTACGATATGTTAATTTTTATAATATAATTATATATCAACGACAGACACATGCCTGGTGCAGTAGATTAAATAAATTAAAAATAAGTGGGGGGTCGAAAAATGGCAAATTAAATGGAATTATTTGTGTATTTAATTATTTATCTGTTCTGTAACGGATTGGTTTAATAACTATATAATAAATTGTTATATATATGGTTTTGGCATACATGAATGAATTTGGAGATGTGCCACGTAAGCAGCATGCGGCGAAAAGAGAGGGCAGATGTCAAAGTGAGATGATACGTGTCGTTTTCTCAACTATCCCTTGCATTCAAACAAATCCAACACATCAAAAAATGCAAACTTGTTAAAAAAATTTAAAATGAAAGGATAAGGAAAGGCCCATGCTACTTTTTGGTCAGACCAGATCAGATCTTTATTTTATTTTTTTCCCCAATGAGATTTTTATTTTACGTTTTCACTTTTAATAATATTTTATCAAAATGATATCAGAACTCTTAATCAAAAATTTATATATCACGACTGTCATTTATTGAAATAAGAATTTTAAATCAATGTTTTTTTTTTCTGATAAATTTTGTTTTTTTATTGATCCGTATATTAGGAAAACATGAGTGATAAAAAAAGGTGAAAAATTTGTTACAAGAGTCAGCTTTGAAAACGAAGCATACGTCATAAAATGGTGGGGTTCAGTTCACGTGGAGAAACTTAAAAGATGCGGAATCTTGAAGGTGCCAATTGCATTGGGTCCCATTCACGTACACCCTAAACACAACACAACAAAACTCTCTATCTCTATATAAACACTACACTCTTCCTCTCTCTCTCTATATATTTCTATATCTCACCATTCAAGAAAAGATACAAAACACAGCGACAAGAGAAAAAATTGGAAAACTAACCAGACAACGGTCACAAATCGAAGCCAGAAGATAACAGTAAGTGAGAAGAAATGGCTACAAAGATGGTGTCTGTTGGATTGTCATTGTTAGGGCTCCTGGTGATGGCAGTCATGGCTCCACGGGCAAAGGCTACAAGGAAACCTGTCATCCTCGGAGGGAAATCGGATATTCCCAACGTCGAAGCCAACACAGAGGTTCAAGAACTTGGAAGGTACACCTATCCATACACTGATACACAAACAAATATATATATATATATATATATATATATATAAATAGAAACGTGATTTGATGTGATGTGTGTGTGTCACAGGTACTGTGTGGAGCAATTCAATCATCAACAGAAAGAGGAAGGACAAGTAGGATCCATCTCTAGAACGGATACGGCCGTGTTCAACCCCTTAAAGTTTACCAAAGTTGTGTCGGCTCAACGACAGGTTGTGGCCGGGACTAAATACTTTTTAAGGATCGAAGTGACGCAGCCTGATGGCACGACAAGGATGTTTGATTCTGTCTTGCTCATCCAGCCATGGCTCCACGGTAAGAAGTTGCTCGGTTTTACGCCCGTTGCTAGTCCTGTGTCCTAACTTAATTTCTTCCACAAAGTAATAACACAACTTATATAATAGAAAAACGAAAAAAAAAGGCAAAGACAAAGGTGTATGATCTAAAGCTATTAACAATGGGTTGATAGTTGGACTGTAATGATGTTTATGTGTGCTCATAAATAAAGGAAAGTTGGATTATGATGATATTAGACTTGTTGGAATATCAAAAGATTCAAAACCATCACTAACTCATCCACCCATTTGGAATGTTGCATTAACTCTATCGAAACTTTTACACACATCTAATCAAAAACCATATGTATAGTCGTGATAACAGAGCTGAGACAGTCACTAATAGCCTCGGGAAGATTAGCTAACCTTTTAAACAAGCTGGTTCCCTTTTGGCGGTTTATCGGACAACTGCAACGGGTCATCATTCAAATATCTCCTGGGCTTCGATTATGCTGTGTTGCCTGGGAGAGAGCAGGAGGAATTACCAATGTTTCAGATTCTTGTGTACAGAGGAAATGGAGACGTGAAAATAGCAGGAAGAAGAAAATATGAGGGAAAGCAAGAACGTTTTCTTACATATCATCTTTCGCGACCCGGTAATATTTTTCAGCATGCTGGCGCTGTCCAATCATTTGAGCAAAGCGCTCATCGTGGGTAATGACTATGAGTTGAAAATTCTCTTGGCCCTTTCTGTCCTCCATGATTCTACAGAACGCAATGAAAAAATAAAATCCAATGTGCCGAGCCATCATCTTAAACATGTGTGTACTAACGTCATGTCAAAGGCTAGGTAACGGCACAGGAAGAGAAATAGATGTATCCTTGTGTTACTATGGTAACTCATGACTTGCGTCGACGTATGCATCTTGATTCTTACCTTAGGAGAGCTGCTGCCAGAGATTCTGAATTGGGCCCATCCAAGTTTGTAGTTGGCTCATCGAGGGCCAATATTCCACAGTTTAGGCAAAAGGTTTCAGCCAAAGCCAACCTTATTATCAAGGAAGCAAGAACCTAACGGGAGCAGTTTCCAGTTAAAGAACGATAATTAAACGATGATTACCGAACAGATATGGATGCTTTCGGAAGAGCGATTAGGAGTAACTCTTACCTTTTGACCAGCGCTGCATCTTCCTCTCATTTCAAGCTCGGTGTCACCAGTCTGCATAAGAACCTAAAAGCAAAATAGTTAATCACATTGTTAAGGGTACTCAGATGATAAACATGTGTCAATTATGAAGCGCACCTTGTAACTGTAAGAACGTGTGCCTGCTCCTTCGGAATCTGAGTGTATTCTTATGTAATCTATATCTTGACCTCTATATGTCTGCTGCCACAGTTCCCTTATAATCTTATTTATTTCCTCCATTTTCATTGTGTGGAAGCGCATTAGTGCTCTACATGAATTCAATAACAGGTACAAAGTTGTTAAGCAACAGCAGGTCAAATGATTGTGAATGTAGAATGGATACCAATCAACCAGATATATATATTAGAACTCAAACATAGCTTACTTGTCAAGGGCATTGTAGTATCTATCCAAGTCTTTGTTTGCCATTTCAGTTGTCTGGCCAAAATGAAGTGTTCAATATATGAACCGAGTGCTATTGGCTGATCACTAGGCACTGCCACAAACTAATTTAAAGTCTTACCTTTAGCTGGATCAGTTGATCAAAGTGCCGCTTATCTATGTCCTTGTATTGCGCCTGTTTTAGCTCTACTCTGTTCTTTGAAATACTGCTCTCGTAAACAGACAATGTTCCTCGACAACGGTTCAACTGCAGAAAAAAGATAGTTACACTTCAAACACAAAAAGTAGGTTCTCCAAGCTATCAGATGATATCTTATCTTTAGATGGTCCAAAATAACATAGAATCACTGAAAGTTCACGCATGACTAACGATGGTAGGTGAAAGGAAATTCTGTTTCCTTAATCTGCTTACCTCTGAAAGAAGCCTTTCCCTTTCCCGCGATACCTTTATAAGTTCAGCTTCAACTGCGGATATCCCACCAATTTTCAAGATTTCCTCTTCCAGTGATTCAATCTCACGTGTAAGTTCCTCAACTTTTGCCTTTGTTGTCCGGTAATTTAAGTTATCCTCTATATTTCTTCTCAGCTTATCTTGATCCCGCACATTGTCTTTACTTTTGTTCAGTTCTGCTAAAATTTCATTTTTTCTAGCTTCACAGCTCTGAAGCTGGGAAACTGATGACTGCTGCTTTTCATGAATATCGTTCAACCGCTCTCCTTTCTTGAGATCATGATACCTGGTGAAGCAGTTGTAAGTGTATCTGGTATACAACACAGTGACGAACTAACCCTTAGATAAAAGAACATACTCATTAATCTTAGAACTGGCCTTTAGTAATGCCTCAACTTCTTGTTGGTAGTTTCTCTTTTTCTCAGCCAGTTCTTCGTACTCCTGACTACGTTTTACTTTCAAATCATTGTAGTGACTCAGTAACTGCTCCTTTTCCTTAGATAAAGGGCCCAGAGCCTCGGTCAAATACTGAAAAACAATGAAATGAAATATCATTCACTGCAACAGGAAAAGTGAAGCAGATAAATGAACAGAGAACCAAGTTTACTTTTTGCATGTTTCCAAAGCACTACATGATCATATTTCAACAATGTAGAGATAAAATATATTTAAAGCTTCAAAATTTACAAACTTAAACATTTATACGCAAACCACCCTGCTATAGATGAAGTTATTACTATGCAATTCATATCTATACGCAGCAAGGTAACAAATCACAGCCTACATTGCATTCCATTGCTGTAAACATGATGATCTCCATTCCTCACACTGTAGAACTCTCATTCATGACCATAAACCTAATTATTTGAGCCCTCAGATACCCAATGAACAAATTCGTCTGATAGAAGTGACACAGAGAGCAAGTGGAATACAATTTTAAGAAAAATATCATAAGACGCACCTTCACATCGAGGTCAAGTTGACCTTTCTCCTCTGCTAAACGCTCTATGTCTTCTTCTGTCTTTGTAACATTGCGTAACAAATTGGCTGCCTTAGCCTTCTCTTCTCTTAGTGCATGCCATCTGGTCTGGAGGCATGATATATCACGTTCCATGTAAATCTGTTCCTCCCGTAGTTTCTCCAGCTCATTATGCAATTTATCCCTATTCATGGTATAGAGAGAAGGAAAAGATAGAGCAAAAATTGTGCATGCTAAACTAAGAAATCTCTAAGGAAGAGAAAGGTGTTATCCCTGCACAAATTCAGAGTACTTACTTGGTGCTTTGGAGGCTAGATAATTCTGATTGGATTTCTTCCATAGTTTTAACACCAAGACCCCTGAAATCAAGCTTATATTCAAGATCTTCAACCTGCTTTTGGTGGGACACGATTTCTTGGAAGAGCCTATCACCTTCTTCAAGGGGATGCACCAGTGCTTCAACTGAGTCTTTTTCAGCTTTAAGTTGGGCTGAGATGCCCAATACCTGAGGTCGTACACAATATAAAATCAGAGAAGCTATTTACTGAAATTGGTGATTCTATGTTATTGTGCATCAATGATTCAGAGGAAAGAAAGCAAAGCAAAGACAAGAAGGCTCTAGTCTAATTGAGAGACTTTCGTCCGCAAATCATTCATATCCAAGGAAATTTCTAGAGATCCCCAACTCACATCATCAAGGGCTTGAGACTTCTGATCCAGCTCTTCAGTATACTCTTGCAAAGTCTTCTCAGCGAGAGGAACAATTTCTTTAGATAGTTTAGAGTACTCTTCAAAAACTGAACGAAGTTTGTCCAGCTGCTGAAAAATAGAGTCAGCATTTGAAGACTCTGCTGCTAATACTTTTACATGCTCTGCCGAGCTTGAAGCCTTAACCCTTTGCTGTATTTGAAAAAAAAAAACCCACATTTTCAATGAAGGGTATAACAGTTGATTCAGAAGCATAAAATAGCATGAGTTAGAGGAAAAATCTAGAGGAGAAGATTTTATAACCTTCTTAACGAAGGTATCCTCCTCTTCAGCTGAGAAAGAGCGCTCACAACAAGGACAAACATGATGTGCACGGGCTACCCTCTCAAAAGGATCAAACATCTGGCGCATACCATCTGCCATGCTATATTTACTGCAAGCACAGACCAAAAATAGAGCTAAGCTTTTGATTGCTCAACACAAATATCTTGGATATCTGGCAAGGCAAGGGATAGATAGAGTATCCATAAATAGTCTGTCATTTTCAATCAGACACCTTTTCTGGACATCTCTTTTGTCCTTAGCCGACTCCAACAATCTGGGATAAGCATCAATGGTAAATGATTCCTGATTCAACGCCTGAAGCTTGGACTCAAGGTATCTCTTTCTTGCTGCATAAAAGGATACAAAAGTCATCTTGAGGGCATAGATATAATCCTTTTTGTCATTCTGAGTGTCGGCAGTGGAATTCTTATCTAAATCATGAATTTCCGAATATTTGATACCCCACTTACAAAGTTAACTAGGTATTTTATTCACAAGCACTGGTCAAGAACTGACCAATCGATAAGTTACTTCAAAGTATGCACCAGTGCTTACATTCTGCATCCTTTTGATGTTTGGATATACTATTGTTTACTTCTTGAATCTTCATCTGCAACATATTGACCTCCTTTTCTGCTTCTCGGGATTTTAAGCTCAGGTCATCATATTCCCTTTCAATTGATCTAAACCAAAGAGAATATAAATAAATACAGATTAACTTTCTAGATGTGGAAATTTCTAAAAACCAGAAGCAGAAAGCCATTTGTTTTGTTTCTTCAAATACTGATTAAGAGACCTTAACTAAATCAAATGTTTATTCAGAATCATCATAGGCAAACAAGTTTTTAACCTCAGAGCTTGAACTATTTCCTTCTTCAAATCCTTCTCGGGTGGCAATCTCCCCTTCAGCACGCCTCTAATTTTATCCTTGCACTCATCTATTCTGCAAGTGTATATAGTTTTAGTGAATAAAGGAACTGATCAAGACGAAAGCAAGTAAGTACGCCGGGAAAAGCATTAGAGAGTAAAATCACATCTTTTTGTGGCTCTTCCTTAAGGTCTCTAGTGCTGCCTTCTTGATTGACAATTTCACTCTATCCTCAGCATCACCAGCCATAACATCTCTTTCTCGATTCAGAATCTTGATTTTCTGCTCCATGCTGTATATTTCATGCTGCTTCTGTTCTATTTTGGATTCAAATTCCCTTTCAGAATTTTGTTTTGTTTTCCTCTCTAGCTCAATTTGCTGTGAAAACAGAAATGATGACAAAATAAGGCACAGCTAGCAAGAGCTTACCCAACAACACCAAAAACATGCAAGTAGATTAAGGGAAACAATTCAATACCACATGCTTTTCTCTTTCATCAATCTGTTTAACATCAACATTTGATATCTCAAGTTCAAACGAATCACGCTCAATTTCTTTCTCTTTTATGCGTTTTGATATGCCTCCCTGCATAAATCAACAACAAAACTAATACCATTAAGCTTAGAGCTCAGTATTATAGAGTCTTTTGGGTAGAACTTCAATTGGTGATCCACACCTTGATTTCATCTTTAGCTCTTTTCTGAGCTTCGATGCTTTTCCAACGGTCATTTGCATCCATATAGCAATCCCATGCCGTACTTAGAGCTGTTTCATTTGATTTCTGAAACAGGCATTTATAAAGTCACAAGATGCCACTAGATGATTGACGCCCTAGAGAAACAATCGTGTACCTTCTTATCAAGCATATCAATCTCAAGTTCACCCAGTCTTGATCTTATTCGATTTGTGAGATTCAAAACTACTTCATTACTGAAGGGGGCGCTGGGGACATTTCCCAAATTTTGATGGGAAAATATCTTCTGGATGATAGAATCTCTTTCATTTTTCAGCGACAGATGAGCCTGTGGAAGTGAAACGGAAAAAAAGTTAACCCAAATGGGCAGAACCAAGAATATTTTTAGTATGTGCAACTGTGATAGATTTACTTCAGCTTCTGTTTGGAGCTTGCTGATCTCCAGCATATAGTTGGTTTTTGCATTTTGGAGAGAAGAAATTGTTGTTTCCGTATCCTCCTTCTCTCTCTCCATCTTCTGAACTTTGGTCGCTAATAGAGCGATTCTTTCATCAAACTTGCTTTTCCATTCTCTCAATTCTTCAATAGTATCTGAACAACAATTATGACAAACATCAACAAACTCAATCCAACATGATAAAGAGAAAATAACTACCTTTCCAGAAAGACAAATAAATTTATGCATGGGCCAAGAGGCATTCTGATAAAAGGACAAGCTACTGGAACAATGAGCACCCAAAAGAAGAGCACCACCTTCTAAATTAAAACAAATGCATTAACATCATGATAGTAATAGAGAAAACCTTCATTTTCTTCTTCTAATGCTGCATACTGTCTCTCCTGCTCCTTAAATAATGTGCTTCTTTCGGCAGTTTTTCTTGATATTTGGTCTTGTAGCTTTCTCAAATCTTTCAACATCATTTCCTTATTATGAACTTCAGCATCCACTTTCTGAATGCTGGTTTCCAGCTCCGACATCTGAACTTTTGTAGACTCTGTCCTCTCTTGATCTTGAGAGATGCTCTCACGAAGCTGTATAGGAAAAGAATTATTATGGCATATGAATAGCCCAAACAGCCTAAGCACATGTATCAGTGCATAGCTATAATAAATATCAAAAAAGGTAAAAACAGTTTGTGTCCATGCACAATACAGAAAGAAAAAAAAAAATGTAGGACAATTGGATATCCAGCATACCTTATAAGCTGCGTCTTTCAAAGTCTGCAGATTTTCCAACTTTAGCTTAAAAGTCTTTATCTCCTGAGCTTGATCCTTGTGAAGTTTCTTAATAACCTCCAAAGCCTTTGTATACCTGTTTAATGTTTTATCAAATATTGCATTATATAGGAACCGTGTCGTCTACAGCCAAAATAGGGAACACAGAAGGAGAACAAATGAACTTGCATATCCCTTTCCACTGCCAAACCAAGCGATATTATTCTCTTATAAATTCTGACGTGCCCGGGTATTATAACGCCTAAATCAGATCGACCAACACAAGAAAATAAAAATAAAAAACACAAGGGACAATAAACACCATCCGCCCTCCTGTGGTGACTAGTAGTCACTGACTACACCAATTCCAGAAAAGCCTACACATGGTTCAGACCACATCTTTAGAACTAATACAATATAGAAATGGGACAGAGCATTTCCAAAAGCTGCCTAAACATCCTAACTGAAATAAGAGGAATTTAATATCAAATTGGGCTGTTCGAGTCTTAACCATGAACACTTAGCATTTTCTTCCCGTAATCTAGCAAAGGGCAGGGCAAGAAAACAGGACGAATTCAGGTAAACTGAACAAGTAGATCATGGACTGAAAATTAATACAGATGTTGGTAAGCTAAATATGAGAGATACCTGGTGGCTGAGAAAATATCGTCAAACTTCTTTTTCAAAGTAGAAGGATCTTGCAATGGCCAGTTAGACTCATCTTGGTGCACAAATATGACGTTTTCTAAGATAGCTTTTGACACACCCATTAAAGCTGGTATCTCCCTATCCATGTCAGCGCATCTGTAGCTGAGACATACTTTCTGCAATATAATATGGAAAAGAAATAAGAGAAATAAGCTTGATGCTCCCGAAACATGCAGAAAATAAATCAGTATATAATAAATCAAAGCATAGTATCAAGAATCATGTGCAACCTCCCCAGTGTGAGGATTTATGGTCTGAAGAACGCTCTCAATTGCCTTGTACTCCATCTTTGAAGCCTTTTGTGTCAACTGAAATGACCTTATGCATACCACATCCTTCCCTGCAGCTGTCTTAAATCGCAGCTTAATTTGTGCTTTCGTCTCCGTCTCCCCAGCAACCTAGAACAAAAGCGAACACTTTACATGCCAGATAAAAGGAACCGTGAAAATTAATTGCGTAGCACTTCAAGAGAAAACACCCTGCACAATTTACAAATTGCTATACTCAGGAACTCATGAATAATGACCACAGAAAGACAGAGAAAAGGTCTGATGAAATGATTCTGCATTCACCCAACAGATCTTGTAAGCAAATATCACATCCACGGAAAACATTAAAGATAGACCATCGCCAATTTCCACGCATATTGACCATATAAACTTGCATTGATTAAAGACAGAACTATGAAATTAGGTAAAAATGAAAACTGTAAGCTAATACCTTAGGGTCATGAATAAAGCTGTGACCAGACCTCGCGTTAGGAGGCAACTCTCCAGTGCAAGAAACTTTCAAACACTCAATAATCGTCTGCAAATCACAAAAGACCCATATATTTAACAAAATATAAGCGGAAGCGAAACTGAGAGTGAAGTGAAGAAAAGGAACGAAGCTTACAGTTTTTCCGGCTCCGTTAGAACCGACAATAAGAGTTAAAGGTCTGAAGAAAGTGATAACATTCTTGTTCTCCGGGTCGAAACTCCGGATACCCTTGATCAGCATCTTATCCACCGTACTCATCTCTTTACTTCAGCGATAATCTCGCTCGTTACAGAATCGCAATAGCAGATAATAAACTTAAAAACAAACTTAGTGACCGAACCTAAACCTAAAAACAACTAGGTTTTCGCGGGAAATCATGAAACCTTCGACAATGGAGAAAGAAAACTGGAGAGACGAATGAGAAATAGTTGAAGAAGCGCGAGACTGGTTTTTCCCCGTTTTGTAAAGGAGGAGCACAACTCCGGTTTACTATATCGGACCAAATTTGTCCGGTTTGGTAACTCCTCGACGGTTTTGATCGTTTGGGGTTAGATTGGAACCAAACTAAAGTACTTGGATCTATTCAACAATAACTAAAATTACAAGGGCTTAATCAACAATTTCATAGTTAGCCGTTACCAGTCCTTTTTATTTCAAACCAAACCGAAATTAAACTTGGTTATAGTACCATAACCAAAATTGCTCCAAACAGAACATTTACTTACTGCTATCATCTGTGGATGAATCTATATATACAGAAACAATATATACATGAATGTGTGTTTCTTATTCACTCTTTGTTTTTGGAAGACCGATCTTTTCTCTGACCACCAAGAATACGTGAGATCTGCAGACCTCTACTAAAAGCTTGGTTAAAGAGCATTCTCGTTTGAAACTCAGACACGAACGGGAACCAGGCCAAAAACGCTACAGGAGTGAACAAGAGCAAACCCATCAAGATCTCGTAGCCACGAGCTAGCGTCCTAACTGACGACCAGATCCCTAGCTGTTGGATCAGAGGCTTGCACGCTTGTGCAATCTGAGAGTGTACAGGAACAAGATAAGACACAAGACAGAGATCTCAAAAACCAGTTAAACAGAAGAGGACTTACAAGTAGCATTCCCCATCCAGTTGGCATGAAAGCAAGCATACATAGGAAGATGTCTTTAAGTGTTAGAAGACGAAGAGCGAGGAAAGTAATGAGAATTGCTAGAAATGTGATGAACACAAGACCCTTTATGATCCTGAAGAGAAGCTGAAAATTTGTACTGAACCGTCTCCTTCCCATGCCCAACCCCTGTCAAGGTTTCACATTGTTTAGGACCTGCTTGATTAGCTTAACTAATCTTGATTCAGCATAAAAATGTCACATCAGGAGACAAAAAACGTTACTCTTCACAAAGTTTCATCATACCATACCTTCACTATAAGTAAAATGAATAAGATCACAATCCATGAAGCTCCATAAATCTGTGAAACATTGAGTAGTATATCAAGAATCAGTTAGCGAAATCAAGATAAGCAACATGAATGAGATGAGCTGCTTACCCAAAAGCTTTGATTCTGATGTTTAAAAACGCTGAGTTGATACACAAGCCCATACTGAAAAATGAAGAACCGCAATGCCAAAACAATCTCAAGGATGATACCACGTTTCCCCGAGTGTCGAAGATGTTCAAGTTCTTTCTCCCACCAAGACTCCCAACTTTTCTCAGCAGGAACACCAATTCCTCCTCGATTATAAATCCACTTGTTCCAATCAGTCCAGTCATCTACAATCTTTTGCCACTCAAAACCAGAGGGATTGAACAAAAACGGAGCAAAGAGCCATGTAACAACCATGAACCATATCGAAACCGTTATAAGGATATAAGTAATCACACCCCTATAAGCACGACCATATATCTGATACACAAGCAGAAGAATCATCAGCTCGATACCCTTGACGAAATGGCTACGCGAATAAAACCTGTAGTTTTCAGCAAACTTAGCATGGAACACCACAAAGCCACGACCAGTGCCTCTGTATTCTGCACCTCCATGAAACAATGTTCTACCATAGTAATGAGTTTTTGTCCCAAGTTGAAATGTGAAAAATACAGAAGCAAGTTGGAGTTGCATCAGTACAAAATCGATTAGTGCGTTATGGAATCCCCTCTCGAGACCAATCTCCATCATCATAGGTAAAGCCATCAAGAAACCAATCTGCACAAATGATTGAGAAGCAAGGGCTGCTTGAAGAGGCATATTGTGTCGAATAGCTCTTTGGTTGCTTAGTCCTTCTTCAAGACCACTAAGAACGAGATATAGCCGCCCATATAGAAAAACATAGACCGTAAGCACGGTTAACTGTCAAAACACAAATAATGCTTCAGACAAAGATAAACTTACTGATTGGGAGTTAAAAATGAGATGTTTAACTTACCATGGTACTGAAATAAAATCCAATCGTAGTGAAATAGCAAGACAACATACGGAAGAAATCAAATCGATGTCCCAGCCTATATAAGTCACGACTTAGAGTTTGCTCTCCATTTCCATTAGCTATCTTTGCCTCAAACATTGAGATCTGGTTGAGACCAACGTCTCTTCCTTTACCAACTTGAATGTATTCGTGATGAGTCACGTTTCCTTCACGTAGAGTAGAATTAAAACCTGAAAACAGAGAAGGTATGAGAAAAAAAACAAAATGCAAGGGGCTAAGATCGTATATTTGTCACCGGAAAAAAAGAATTACCTGCAAATATGTCTTCACTTAGATTGATAACTTTAGAAGCCTTGCAGACGCCTCCTCTGGTAAGGTGAAAAAGCCGATCAAAAATATCTGGATGACCGTAATGGAACCGTACCCTGGAGGAGTCAAAACAAAAGGCAAACTTCAACAATCACAAATCAAGAATTCCCTTCAAGAAATTTTTAAAAACTTACTTCAAGGGGCTAGCTAGCACTCTCTGTCCAATAGTAACAAAGCTGTTCTCCTGATTCGACATAAACCACGCAAGAGAAGAAACACTGACACGAGAAACAAGGGAATTAGGAGATCATTTTGTGCACGAGAAGGAACCAACACTGACAGTTTAAGAGGCAGAATAGGATCATATATTGCGATACCTTCCGGTGAAAATATGTTCTCTAAGACCAAGTATTGTCGGACACCTTACACCTCCATGCTTTATAAGAAATTCTTGTAACAAGTTCCTCATTTTAAAAGCTTCCTCCATGTAATTATCCTGTTTATCAAGTGTTTCAATCTTAAGGGTTTACAGTAAAGCTAAATTTATTTGACAATTGTAATTATAATGTGATTCACTAGTATACTAACATCAGTCCATATAAAAGAAAATTGGTTTCCACACCTGGTTCATGTCTATTGTCTGTAACCCTTCTCCACGTGTAAAAATGATAGAGTGGTTTTGATTCTCTGGCTTTCCCTCTCCTAGTATTGCAGGTCCTGGTAGCTTAATCCGATAAATGACCTGCAGACAAAAATATAAACTCAGACTCCAAAACTAAAACAACTGTGTGAAAACCAATGAACTCAAACCAATTTACCTGGTCTAATGTTTGAACAGATTCAGAAGAATCCATAGCTTTGGTCTGTGGAGCAGCTTTGACAAGAGCTGAGTAATAAACTTTTTCATCTGCCCCTTTATAACTGTTTTTATGTGTTTTCTCAACCTCGTCGATATAAGCAACACGTATAGATGGGTACCTGCCACAATACAATAGCAAACTTAACTAGTGCATTTAAGAAATAAATTAACTGAAAGTAAAAGGAGATATACGTAGTCATAAGCCTCAATATGTCTTTAGCACGTTGGTCACCCGATCTTTTATGAATACTGTATTGTTGGCATGAGACAACGAAGGTGAATTTCATATCAGCAAGTGCTTGACACTGAGCCCAAAGTGACTTTCCACTCTTTGAGGATTCTTCACTACTCAACTCCAGAGCCTTGTACCCTTTCATTAATTCTTAAACAAAACAAAAACAGTTTAAGGAATGGTTTCTCACAGTTTCTATGAACAAAAAAACGGATCATGAAAAAGATTCTTCACGCACCTTCATCCTTAGCCATATCAAGGAAGGCCTGTAGCTCCAGCGCCTTTCGGTAATACATCATGCCTCGTACTGGTTAATAAATCAGAAATTCATTAAAAATGAAGCAGGTTTCATCTGACGAAAAATGAAGAGAAAGGAAATGAAAGAACACATACCAGTTTTGGTCAATGTTTGGCCTCTGTAAGATGCCCACAGACGAAGCTCCTCTTCCAAATCTTCTCTTGCTCTAAGTTCTTCCTCGCTACCACATTTAATTCGTTCCAGAAAGTTTGTCCATTCATCTGAAGTAAACCACAAACTCAGTTGACAGAGTTAAATTTTCAAGAAAACAAAATCGCTGCAACAAGATAAATTTAGAAACAGAGCAAAAAGTCTAAACCTGGAAATATCTTCTGTAAGTAAAAGAGTATAGAGACTCCATCTTCATTTTGTTTTTCCAAACCGAAAATAGAGAAAAGTACATCCTCTGAATAGTATGGTGTCAAGACCCTAATAAAAGCAAAAGAAGAGACAAAAGAGATTAATTATATGACTGCAATGATGTTTCTTCCTCAAGAAAGTAAATCTTTCCATAGATGGACGCACTAAATATGGCTAAAAACTAAGTCGAAAGTGAATGGAACCTACGAAAAGGAAAGCATGTTGCGGATTTTGGGTGCATCAGGCATTTCCATGAATAATGAATTTGAAAAGAAAGTAAGACGCCTTCGAGCTTCCAAGTTAGATGGCACATCCATAGCTGATTCCTTGACAGTAAGCAAAAGATGAAGCCTCATGATCTGCAGGGAAAGCAGACAGATAACTTACAATAGATCAAATGCACCATTATCATGGAAACAAGAAGTTTATTGTAGAGACTTACTTTCTCTTTCCAGGCTTCTGTTTGAGAGTAAACCGGGAAGCGAAGTTGACTGAAATATTTGCGCTGTTGATGAAGAGGGGTCATTACATCGTACTTGACATAAGATCCATTATGCGTTGACTCTAGCATACTATGGAAGGAAACACTACATGAGTGTGCTTTAAAACAACAATGATCAAACCAGTCAGCAGAAAGGCTACATATGATCTTACCTTGGGACCTCTTCCTCCATTATGTCTCTTGTCACCACTTCTAACATATTCAGCAACACAATAACAATCTGGTCCTTGTCCTCCTCTCTGTTTTGCAGCTGTCACAGTAGGCTAAGTTCAGCTACTTTCTCAATTTCGTGTTATGATTGCAGAGATTTTGAACAAGGTAAGGTCATAGGAGTTACCAAATACTCAATTAGCCGAACAAACTGGCCATACAAATCCGGAAGAGCACTCAAGTTCAATTCCATTATCAATGTTTCTTTCTCTATATGCTTGTCAATCTTGCAGAAAATTTCGTTTATGACCCTGTATTCAAGCAAATCAATTAGCAACAGTATATGTAGTTTCTAAGTAAAATTTCAGTCTAAACTTTTGAGTTTCCTAGAACTTACTGTCCTTCCCGTTCCCCTACAACCAAATAATTTATGAGATTTTTAAAAGAGGCATAGCACTCTCTAACAGCGCAAGTCATGTAGCTGTCAACACTTAGTCTCTTTTTCAGCTCACGGTCTTTTCCGTTGCTATCTTTTGCCATATCCAAAGCTATTGGAATCTACCAAATTTAAAAAACAACAATCAAAAAATGAAAAGAAATGAAATGAAAACATTAGATCACATCTATGACAAATATAGATAGATACTCACCTTACTGGCCAGCAGAAAAGGGGGCCAGCGGATAAGATCCAGATCGGGGTCAGCCCAGTATGGCACAAGCAGGAGCTCCATTTCCCTGCATAATGATCAACATTCAGTCAATTTCAAGTTTGAAATAAAGATGAAAATTCAAAGGTCGACTTAACCTGTCACTAATCAAATCTTCTTCTCGGAAACTACTTATTATTTTGTTCCACATTTGAGCAAATCGCGCTGCTTCTTTGTCTTTACTAGATGGAATCTGAACATGAGAAAATACCTTTTTCTTAGAAGATATAGGTTTGTGTTATATGTTTCATAATCCAGTATAAGAGCAGTAAACAGACCTCATCAAACTTGCGAAAAAATGTCGCCTTAATTCCCTTTTTCTTCCTATTTTCATTTTTCTCATCTGGAACCAAGCAATCATTAAAGGCCCCTGGTAAGGACTGAAATCTAGACCTCAACATTCCAAGTGTTCGTATCTGAAAATGAAATGAATTTTTCTCTCAGACACCATCTTTCTGGAGATTCAGGAAGTGAAAGCATACCAACGTTATGAAATAAGTATAAACCTCTCCAAGACGTCGATAAGCTCCATTTAAACCTCCAACCAGTGTTGATACAATAGCATACCATATTTGAGTGTCCATGAAATAAACCTGTATACCAAGTTAGCATAAACAGAGAGAGAAAAAAGGATACATACAAAACGAACAACAACTCACAAGAATAACAGGTGACCAGAGCGCAATCACAACACCGATATTATTCCTGGCTGTAACGAAAAAAAAGACAGTAAATTAGATAAGTAATACAGAATCATTATGAAATAGACGAATACTGACATGCTTTTAGCCATTACCATGAGGGAAAAACTCATGCCAGCGGTAGGTTGATATATGCACTCGCATAATATCTTTTGTTGGACCAACAAGAGGCTTAATCTGCTTAGAAGATGGAAAGTATGAAAATCTATATACATATATGTATTTATGGATTAACAATAATATGGCACCTCTGCGTAATAACTGAATGCAAGCTTTGAAATTAGCAGAACAATCCAGAACATTGTGTACCTAGAAATCATTAATAGAATCACATTAGGCGGTGCAGGTAGACCAACCACAATTTGAAAGTAGAATGCATGTTTTATACACTTACTTGAAAAGTGACCACGCACTCTCGTGCATACCTCTTCCTATATACAGCCGAGGCTGAATCACACAAGAAACAGAATTAGTTATCTAGCATTTATGGACTGACATTTAATTAACAACAGGGATAAATACCTGAGACCACCACATCATTAGCATCACTAGTTTAAAGTCGGACCTTTCAAGATAACGTCGGATGAATGGAAACAAGAACAACACCATAGAGAGCATATTTGGGGATAAGTAGATAAGAATAACCACAATGAAAAGTGAAGGTGAGTTATGGCTGTGTCCTCCAAACCAACTCTTTATGGTCTGCGCAAATCCAGAAGGGCTCTTCCAACTGTATGCATAAGTTACTGGCATGAGTACAACCCATACTGCTGCTGCAACTGCCTTCAAGATGAATCTGAGCTTCGAATAGATTGACATGCTATGTCTTGATTTCCAACTTAGCGCTATGTCAAGAAGAGCTGAAATGGAGGAGCAGAGCTATGAATTATATGGAAAACCGAGGAAATAAGCGTGTATTTTCAGATAATTATTGGTAAACTACATGAAACATGGTATGAAGTGACGTTACCTTGTGCAAGCTTTAATATAGCTGCAGTAATGAAGATACTCAAAACCTTTTGGAAGACATCAGCCTGAAAGATGGCACTCAAATCTCCGGTTCCATTCCAAGCAATTATGATCATTGCCTAACAGAATATGATACATCAAATTACACGTTATTGCAAAAAAATACAGATTTGGAAACAATGAATTGAATAAGATAGTTGTACCTGCAAACACAAGATATAGAAACTCCACATTCTATCAAAACTTCTAAATATATGCCAGAAGGAGCGTATCTCAACAAAATTGACTTTGCCCATCCAGCGATCTCCGGTATTTGGTTTCTTCTGCAGCATTATAAACATCAACCATGAGAATTTAGATAAACAAGCATGAGAATCATTAATAAGTTTCTTCTAACCATACCTCACTTTTGTCGAGTCGAAGTTCTTCAGCTGTCTGACAGAAGAAATCAGCATCAGCTCGCATAGGCCACCCTAGCCGAAAGCATCGAATTGACCTACAAGTTAGAAGACAAGGGGATATCAAGATCTACAAAGGACTCGACATTCCAAAAGATTACTCGATGATCATATGCATAGTACCAGAAGTATTCGTTCAAGTCATCATAGTTTCTCCACTCAGAATGCTTTGACTTTCCTCCTCTGCTTCTCTTTGCTTCCTGTAGTGCACAAAGATCAGAATGAAAAAAAAAAACGAGGGAAGCTATAGAATACAAAATGGCCAAGACTGAAAAACTTAAGCAAACAACCTTAGCTATTGTCTGATATATAGGAGTCACTACTTTCTGCAAGAAAGCCTCATCTTCACCACCATATGCCGGTTTTACATGTTCTCCTGTCATAGGACTAACACTCCCAGCCAACATCCCATACAATTCAAAAGCCATCTACACAACACACAAGTTAAAACTTAGCATAAAACATAAGTAGGAAACACAAGTACTGAAAATAAAACAAGGGGACTGAATCCATTACATGGTGATATATATAGCAAAGGCATTCTGGCATGAATCTCAGGTTTGCAGCTTCTCCCCATATTAAAAGATAGAGTCCCATGTATAGAAGTTTCCGCTGCTGTACCTCTTGTTGAATGGTAGGCAACCTGCAAGTGGGAACAAGCGAATAGCAAGATTAAAATACCAGAAGTTATATAATATGAAATCTCTTAAAGGCATTGGTAGGAGAAGCCTGACCAGAGGCTGCTTTTGCGACCCAAATACTTGCACCATTTTTTGTAGTTTTTAAAAAGTTTCTTCATCACTATAGTCAAGGCACGATCATCCAACTAAAGCAGAAATTTTTAATAGGCCATCAGTACTAGACATGAGCAAGAAATCATCATAGTTCAACACAAGAAATACCTTTGGTTGTTGTTCAGGTTTAGGAAATTGTCGAATGTGGACATTAGCCAGCAACAAAATCAAGTGCTCTCTTTGATTTGAAACGTTATCTTTCTGCAATTAACAAGATGCATCATAACCCGCACAGGGAAAATTTTCAATAATTGACAAAAACAGGGCACTCTTACCTGAAAACCAAACATAGTTTGAAGCCAGTCTAACATGTCTTCATCAAGTTTCTTCTTGTGACCTGCTGGCCATGGTAAGCCCCTAGTATTACGAAGTGCAATTACAGTAGCTTGTATCTACAGAACAGTACTCAAATATCAATCTTCTCAGAGAACAGCAAAGAAAATCAAAAAACTTAGTTGAATATATAGATAATAACCTCAGGAAATCTCATTATAGCCTGATTTTGACTATCAGGATCAAGGGGAAGAATATTGTAAGGCACATAGATTTGGGTTTTTTCTTCCACCTTAGTGTGGGCTTGCAAAATCTACAGCAAGAAAGGGATGAAACAAAACAAGTAAGATGATGGTTTGGAAAATTCATTCATGAAAGCATCAAGTCAGATCAGATCAGATGTAACTATCAGCTTCACCTCATCCGCCACTTCTACATCTTCCGTCTGATTAACAGCCTTCAAGACTTCAAAAAGAACAGCAGCAGTTTGATATGCCTTGGTAAGTTGAGCACTACAAGTAACAAAAAACTGTAATGTGAATAAAGAAGTCAAAATAATGTATTGGAGTTACGAGAAAACGCAAATCTGAACCGATAATTCTGTCAATTTCTAACCGATCAGCTTTATCAGCAGCATTAAGCAAAGCTTGGATGTATTTCTTGTAGTAATGTTGATAAAAACTTTGCATTTCACGTGCATCACTCTTTTGCTTTCCGGCTAAAGTTGTTTCATTCTCCTGCAACAGTTTAAGAACTACGAATCAATGAACATATCAGTGGGCATAACAATGAAACTTGAACAGAGTAAATGAAGTTATGATATTCACCCTTTCTAACCGTTGAAGAAGTGCAGTCTTAAACTGACGAACACCACGTCCACTTGATGTCGGATCAAGCCTATGTGCTTTCTCAAACGCATAAAAACGACCTGATAAAAAGCATCCGCAGATTTCATCAAGATTAATCAAAGATGAGCAAAGAAACTTTAATCAATCACTACCACATAATCAAACTCACATAGGTAAGCAACCCGAGGATTACTAGCTTCTACTTCATTAGCTACACGAAGGATTGGAGCTATCTCCACAAGAGATGATGGCACCACCTCACTGTCCAGCATAGCCTCTCCGAGATTACCAGCAGTTTGAGTCCGCAGAAGCCGCCTCTGTGGCGGAGGCGGTTCAGATCCTCTTCGTTGAGACATCTCCCAAAACCCTTGAATAATCAAACTGAAGAAACAATCAAAGAGATTTCACTTCAGCATCAAACAAGTGATCAGAACTAAACATAAACTACGGAAAGATGAGAGAAGAGAGAGTTTAATCATTAGTAGTATAGTTCTTGGAAAATTGCATTCCGATTCATGCCGTGGAAAAAGGAATATCATTGAAAAAGGAAAGCGATGATAAAAGCTAAAAGTTGTTTCCTTTTGTGTTAAGGAAATTGGATCTGACATATAAAAAAAAGTAGCAGGAGATATAAAGCAAGAACTATATAAAAATAAAAAACCTAATTACTCTGAACCTTGTTTCACAATTAACTTCGATAATCCACAAAACTCAAGATACTTCCGAGTTTCGAAGCATCCAGACTTCAAATTTCAGAGTATTCCACAGAATAGCGAAAAATTAAACCGTTGAGAAAAACTCCGACGAAAACCCAGAGGACGAGTCTACACTCTCACACAAAAGAGTTCAGTGATAAACCAAAGTCAAAAAAAAGTTTAAATCTAATAGCCCACGGATACAACACGAAATCAAAGGATTTAGACAAAAAGAAGAACCCGAAAGCGTTGGAAATCAAAAACGGCCAAAAACCCCAAAAACCCCAAAAACTACGATCACATGAAAAAAAGAGAAAGAGAGTAGCGAGAAACAAACCCTGTGAAAAATTCAAGTAGAAATAGAAATGAGATGGTAAATAGAAGAAGAAGCAACGAGCATCTTCTTCACCGCTGTCAAATTATCACCGGAGATACTCCATCTCTTGAAGAAGTGAGAGTGGGAGCGCGAGACTCTTCTAAAAGAAAAGAGAGAAAAAAAGAACTTTAAAAGCAACGGGAATAAAAACAACACACGCGCCTATGTTTATATTCCAATTTCCAACCTATTTCTCCTCAATTACTGTTTTCCTATCAGCCAATCAAAACTTGCCATCTCATTAAATATTGTTTTCATTATTAATTTTTTTTTAAAAATGAAAGAAATTACTTACGCGTTAATCTAAAAATGATGCCCATAATTCATTTTTGAGTTTTGAAGGATAAAAAATCTAAAAATTATTCCAAAGTTTTTATTCTTATAGATTGATTAGAATGTCGAATATTATTCGAATTTCGTTTTCCCAATCTCCGTTTCATTATTCAATATCATTATTATAAGTAGGGATATATTATTGAATTATAATAATTTCTCCGCGTTGACTTTTGTCATGGGGATGAATTTGACTGGATTTATATGAGATAAAGGATCGCAGATTTCTTAAGGTTTAAGAGCTGATGAATCTTAATTCATCCTTTTTTTTATCGAATTCAATACATCTGCGATGTGGTTTTCTACATTGTGATTCTTCAAAAGGTTGGTTCTGAAGTTAGGTCAGGTACTACTGAACGTTCAATTGGCGATTCTGCATCCCAAAAGAAAACGGATTTCAAACGATTTTTAATCTTTCTCTTCCTTTGACTTGTTCAATTCATTCCAGTTTCATTTTTTTCATTTCTGCTTTCAATATCTCCGTCACTTCCTAATTTTCTCCGATAAATTAAAAGATTAAAAGTTGGGGATAAGGTAAATTGATCGGTCTTGAAACTCAAAGTTGTTTGGACACATCTCTACCTTTCCAAGATCACGGACAAACTCAAAGTTGTTTGGGTAAATTTTCGATTCTCAATTTTTGCAATTTTATTCATTTTTTTTTTTTTTCTATTTCATATCTCAAACAAAAACTTTTCAAATAGTTTCATGTGTTGAGGGTGGAGAACAGTGACGAGAGATAAGCTACCATCATTGGCAGGACTAGATAGCACAGTCGACAAACCCTCGTGTGTCAGGTTATTTAAACCTGTTCTATGTTGTTGATTAATGATCAATACGTTTTACGTTTGGGCTTTCTGTTTCTGGTTAGTTTTTGGGGTTTGTTGTGGCCCAATTAAACTTTAATTAGGTTAAGGAAAACCATAGAAGTCTGCAAGTATAAAACGGCAGCAAGAACTCTTTTGTAGTAACTGTGGGAACAATTTTAAGGTTGTTGGATTTTGGGAGACATTAAATCACGTTTTACATTTGGTATCAGAGCGGTTTACACTTAGAAGATCCTTAAAAGATGTCTTTCAATACGGACTTGAATCCTCTCTCACCATCACCAGCAAATCAAACACCTGGATCTAGCACAGGTACGTTAGCAACGGTGACACAACGGTTGTTTCAGGATTCAGGAGGTCCTTCACCATATCCACAACTCACACGCAACAACTACGATGAATGGGCTTTGGTAATGCAAGTAATGCTGGAGGCACGGGGTCTTTGGACAGCGATTCACGACGGAACAGTGGAAAGAGAACAAGACAGGAAGGCTATGGAAGCACTCCTACGTTCTACTCCACCTGAAATGATTACCACACTAGCCATTAAACCCACAGCAAGAGAAGCATGGGAATCTCTAAAAACAATTCATGTCGGCAGTACAAGAATTAAGAAGGCGAGAGCTCAGTCTTTAAGAAAGGAGTACGAACGTCTAACCTTTAAGGAAGGGGAAAATGCGGACTCTTTTGTCATGCGTTTGACATCCTTATCAAGTGCTCTAGCAACACTAGGCGACGTGATAAGTGAAGACAAGCTGGTGCTGAAAATTTTGGCTTCTATTCCAAAAAGTATAGCCAAATTGTCCTTGCTATTGAAACACTACTTGACCTAGATACTTTGACGGTTGAAGACCTAACTGGAAGGTTCAAAGCAGCTGAGGTTAGAGACGAAATTGAGAACAATAACAACGAAAATTCCTCAACAGGAAAGCTTTTGTTAACGGAGGAACAATGGAGTGCTCGCATGAAAAATCAAAGAGGATATCAGTCAAGCAGCAATAGCAAGAATGAAAATACAAAAAGAAAGACTCAAAACTCAAACAGAGAATCCGGTAGCAGAAACTCAAAGGAGCAAAAGGAATCAAACGACGACACAAAATCTCAAGCAGCTCGTGAGGATAAGTGCCATTACTGTGGTAAAATGGTACATTGGATTCGAGAGTGTCGAAAGAAGAAACGTGATGAGGCTGCTTTGCTTGTTCAGAACGGAGAAGAAGAAGAAGAGCCTACACTTCTCATGGCCGAGGTAAATCCAGCACCTGAGGCATCAAAAACAGTTTCTGAGGCATCAAAAACAGTTTCTGAGCAATCAAAAACCAGCCAACAACACGTATTGTTGAGTAAAGATAAAGAGGGACAAGAATTCAGGGAGCACTCAAAGGGAGAAGAGATAACATGGTATCTGGATACCGGAGCAACAAATCACATGACAGGTACTCGATCTGTGTTCTCAGAACTCAACATAGACAAGCAAGGAACTGTGAGATTTGGTGATGGCTCGACAATAGACATTCAAGGATGTGGTACAGTGGTTGTTAAAGGGAAGGAAGGTAATCATTATGCTCTCACTAATGTTTATTACATACCTCGTCTTCGCAGCAACATCATAAGCATCGGTCAATTGGATGAGACTGGATGCACTACAATGATTCAAAAAGGGTTACTCCAAATCAGAGACAAAAATCAACAACTTCTCACAAGGAGTCAAAGGTCTTCTAATCGCTTGTATATGATATCTTTGAACATAACTCAGTCTGTTTGCTTGTCGGCACAAACACAAAGCGAAGCTTGGCGTTGGCATGCTCGCTATGGGCATCTCAATTTTGATGCTCTGCAAAAATTGAGCAAGCAAGAGATGGTGAGAGGAATGCCTAAGATAGATAAGGTAGAACAGCTTTGTGATAGTTGTTTAGTCGGGAAGCAAAAACGTTTACCTTTTCCAAATCAGGCACAATTTCGAGCAGCTGAACCTCTCGAATTGGTACATGGAGATTTGTGTGGTCCTATCTCGCCGGAAACCCCAAGTGGAAAGAGATACTTTCTGCTACTAGTGGATGATTTCAGCAGGTTTATGTGGTTAAAATTACTTCACTCCAAAGATGAAGCTGGTGAAGCTTTGAAACGCTTTCATGTTGGAGTAGAGGTGGAATCAAAACATAAACTGAGGGCTTTAAGAACTGATAAGGGCGGGGAATTCACCTCCAACGACCTCAATGATTACTTTGAGAAGGCTGGAATCAAAAGACATCTCACAGCACCCTATTCTCCTCAGCAGAACGGAGTAGTAGAACGGCGGAATCAAACTATAATTGGGATGGCTAGGAGTTTGATTAAGGCAAAGAATTTACCATCTTTTTTCTGGGGAGAAGCTGTGACGGTAGCAACTCATCTCTTGAACCGAGCCCCAACCGCCGCGTTGAAGAACACAACACCGTACGAGAGTTGGTACGATCGACGGCCAGAAGTTGGTTATCTGCGAACCTTTGGTTCTCTCGTATACGTAAAATTGGTTCAGCCTAATTTAAGAAAATTGGATGATAGGAGCAAGAAGATGATATTTGTGGGCTATGCTGAAGGGTCCAAAGCTTATCGGGCTTTTGATCCCATCATGGGTCGTGTGTATATCACACGTGATTTAGTTTTTGATGAAGGTGGAGAGTGGACTTGGTCAACATCTGAATTTGGGGGAAAATTAGCTACTTCTCAGGGAGACTCAAATACGACTTTCTCTGTTGAATTGGAACCAGAAATCGCAAACCCATCTACCGACGATGTATCACGAGAATCACCTAAATCTTCATCACGAACAGAAAATCACGAAGAAGAAAATTCTCAAGGCACGAGATCAAGAGTTGCTCCTGTTTTTGTATCTCCTCCACCTCACCTGTCACCACCGTCGCCGAAGGAAAAACCTCATCGCTACAGGACGCTTGACTCCTTATATGACGAAGCAACAGAGGTAACCATCGATCCCTCAGAATTATTTTTGACTCTAGATGGAGAACCTTCAGATTTTTCAGAAGCTGAGAAGGAACCGTGTTGGTACCAAGCGATGGTTGATAAACTGACTTCAATTGAAGACAACAACACTTGGAAACTTATTGATTTACCAGCTGGTCATCGCCCTATAGGACTCAAATGGGTTTTCAAGTCAAAGAAAGATGAGAATGGGATTATCATCAAACATAAGGCACGACTTGTCGCCAAGGGATATGTACAAAAATTTGGAATCGACTATGAAGAGGTATTCGCGCCAGTAGCTCGATTAGAATCTGTGCGTTTATTATTAACACTTGCTGGACATAAAGGTTGGGTAGTTCACCACATGGACGTAAAGACTGCGTTTTTAAACGGTGAGCTCAATGAAGAGGTATATGTCTCTCAGCCTCCTGGTTTTGCACATTCTGGAGAAGAACATAAGGTCTATCGATTGCATAAGGCTTTGTACGGCCTAAAGCAAGCTCCAAGATGTTGGAATGAAAAATTGGATAATTGTTTGTCTTTGCTTGGTTTTTTCAGAAGTTCTTGTGAACATGCTATCTACATACGCAAGAAGGAGAAAACGAGATTACTTGTAGGGGTTTATGTCGACGATCTCATAATCACAGGAGATGATGAAAAGGAGATTAAGAAGTTTAAAGCTGAGATGAAAAGCTCTTTTGAAATGAGTGACTTGGGTTTACTCTCATTTTATCTTGGGATTGAAGTGAAGCAAAGCTCAAGAGGCATAACAGTTAACCAATCGGCATATGCTACTAAAATTCTTGAGAAAGGAGGTTTAGTGGACTGCAACCCTTGTCAAGTACCTATGGAGACTCGTTTGAAGTTGAGTAAAACGAGCTCTGCTCCACCAGCAAATGAAAGGGAATATCGCAGCTTAGTAGGAAGCTTGCGATATCTTGTGAATACTCGGCCAGATATATCCTTTGCTGTTGGATATGTTAGTCGATTCCTTGAAAAACCAACTGCTGAGCACATGACAGCGGTGAAACATATCCTTCGATATGTGGCTGGAACTCGAGGTTATGGCTGCAAATATGGTCGAGTAACTGAAGATCTTTGTTTGCTTGGATTTTGTGATAGTGATTTTGCAGGTGATGTTGACGATCGAAAAAGCACAACTGGTGTGCTGTTTTTTCTGGGCTCAAGTGCTATTAGTTGGCAATCTCAAAAACAAAAGATAGTAGCTCTATCGTCTTGTGAAGCAGAATATGTGGCAGCAACTGCAGCAGCCTGTCAAGGCATATGGTTGGCACGTTTGCTCGCTGACATGAAAGGAGAAGAAGCTAGCATTGTGAGGTTGCAAATCGACAATAAATCAGCTATCTCCTTAAGCAAGAATCCGGTGTTTCATGATAGGAGCAAGCACATCCAAACTAGATACCATTTCATTCGAAACTGCGTTGAAGACAAGACCATTGAAGTGGATCATGTTCGAACTGAGGATCAGCTTGCGGATATTTTGACAAAGCCACTTGGAAAAATCAGGTTCCAAGAGCTTCGTGCAAAGATTGGCATCATCAACACCAAGGAAGAACAAGTTTAAGGGGGTGATTGTCAGGTTATTTAAACCTGTTCTATGTTGTTGATTAATGATCAATATGTTTTACGTTTGGGCTTTCTGTTTCTGGTTAGTTTTTGGGGTTTGTTGTGGCCCAATTAAACTTTAATTAGGTTAAGGAAAACCATAGAAGTCTGCAAGTATAAAACGGCAGCAAGAACTCTTTTGTAGTAACTGTGGGAACAATTTTAAGGTTGTTGGATTTTGGGAGACATTAAATCACGTTTTACATCGTGCATAATCCGACCAGGTCCCATGTATATAGGACGACCCCAACCAAAGTCTGCATCGTGGATAGGTAACGTAGCCCAACTCGTGACTCCTACATTTGGACAGTTGTAAGAATGTGCACCACGAATCAAGGGTGTCAAATCAGGCTGTATCTCCAAGTAGTCAAGAGCTGATCTCAGATACTCATCATCCATGCGAACTAAAGCATCATGAATCAATCCTGTCACATACCACATTGGCTTTGATAAAACATTCTCCGCAACGGTAATTGGTGTTGCGGTGAATATCACGTTGCCAAAGTAACCAAGAGGGAGAGGTGGTCTTAGTCTTGACCTTGCATCAGTTGAAATTTGCAGTCTAGTCTCTTGATCGTCTGGAAGTCCACGTGCCTTCATCACTGATCTCCAAACATGAGCAGCTAGCACCTCGAAGGAGCTATAGCTAACTGTAGTACTATTCCCATTTTCCTTGGATTTGGCTTTAAGAGCATTAAGTTGGTCCTTTGATAATTTGAAGATGGAGGCAATGATACTGTCAGGGCTTGATATCGAGGAATCAATAGGAACCCGACGAGGATGATATTCAACGTGAGGGAAAGCTGGCTGAGGTGGTTCCCGAGCGTAGAGGAGGCTACGATCAATGAAAGGTGGGATAGTAATGTCAAGGCCACGAGCCATATCAGACCATGTATTTATAAAATGAAGACTTGAGACACCATCAGCCACATGGTGCTGGACACCAACTCCAAGGGACACTCCACCACATTTAAAAAACGTCACCTACAGTATCAGATCCAAATGCATCATCAGTACGTGTTCAAATATAATCAAATCTAGTATAAAATGAAGTCTAAAAGTTAATAAATTTAAAAGAGTCGCGAATTGTAAATTGTGTCTTTTTATCAAGAGACAAGAGTCATGGTAGAACACACACAAATGAGAAGCGGACCTGCAAAATGAGAAGTGGGAATGAGTCGATGCCAGCGGAGAGATCAAGATCAGGAATTAGCTGACGAAGATCAGGTGTTGGAGCGAAATCGCCAAAATCATCGATCACGGCTGGAGTATCAGCGACGACGAAGAGAACACCAGCAGCATTGCAGTCAATATCAAAACGACCACCGTGGAGTGTCTTCAAGCGGCCAGCCATGGGGTAAAAAGGTACCAAGACCTTGGAAAGGGAGTCCTTCATGACCTGAGGGTCGAAGAAATTGGAGGCGGTTGTAGGTCTGTAGAAGTAAACAGAAGGAGTGTGGAGTCGGGAAACGACTATATCAATGTTGGAGGTGCGGAGGAAAGTGATGGGCGTATCAGCTGCGGGCTGGACTATGGTGGACTCCCGGATTTCGATTCTCATTGTAATGAAATTGCAGGAGAATGGGAGTGTGGGTAAGAGTGGGGAAGGAGAAGGGCATGGTAGATATCATATAAGCGACTGTGAGCAAATCTAAACCTCGCAATACGCCAACCGCCACCAACCAACGGCGACCCGTCGACTCGCTACCTCCACGTTTTATATCTATGGTTCATCATCTCCCAGCGACTCCTCTTGAATGCTTGGGATCTTATCTCTTCAATTCCCATGACTTTTCAAAGTTTCTTTACTTGTGGGCTTTTTTTTTTTTTATATGATTTGTGTACACGTCAGCTCCGATGAATTTACTGCCGCCTTAACTTTTTGACTGTAGCAGAAGAAGAAATAGGATTTTACTTCCTACCATTTCTCTGCTCGTTCTTCGACTAGAGTTCGTCTCTGTCTCTTCATTCTTGTAATTAGGTTTTCCTTTTTGTAAGAGATCTTTTGACTGATTTTTGTCAGGATTTTTATTCTCTCCTTTCTCTACAGTCTTCAACATGAGGCGCTACCTTTCCAAGATCACGGACTGGCACACGGGTTTCAATAAATCCAACTTTTTCTTGGTAAATTTTCGGTTTCTACTTCTGCAATTTTATTCAATTTTTCTATCGGATTTCGATTTCTCCACTAAATTGGTTGCTTGTTTGATATTGAATCATTACTCGGCTAACCGTGTGATTACCAATTCGATTATCTCCCGACTATAGCAAAATTTGTGTCGTAAAATGCGAATTTTACCCCTCTGATTAATCGGGGGTTTCCCTACAATACTGTGTTTCAGCTAATTGTTCATCAGTATCTCTTACTACATATACCGAGTTTTTGATCTATAACTTGAATATTTTCTCCGCATTGACTTTTGTCATCGGGATGAATTTGACTGGATCTATACGAGATAAAGGATCGCAGATTTCTTAAGGGTTTAAGAGCTGATGAATGTTAATGCATCCTTTACTACCAAATTCAATGCATGTGCGATGTGGTTTTCTTAAAGAATCAATGCTTAATTGTGTCCTTTTTCCACATTGTGATTCTTCAACAGGTTGGTTCTGAAGTTAGATCAGGTACTACTAAACGTTCAGTTGGCGATTGTGCATCCCAAAAGACGTATGTGACTTCATGTGCCAAGTTATCTGATGATCGGATCAAAGAGAATCCTGCTTCTGACATGTTAATTGATTCATTTGGTCGGTTTCATACTTACTTAAGGATATCTTTAACAGAGAGATGTAACCTCAGATGTCAGTATTGTATGCCATCTGAAGGTGTGGAGCTTACTCCAACACCTCAGTTGTTGTCTCAAGCAGAGATTGTTCGATTGGCTAGTCTTTTTGTTTCTTCAGGAGTTAACAAGATTCGGTTAACTGGTGGTGAGCCTACTGTTAGGAAAGATATTGAAGAGATATGTCTGCAATTGTCTAACTTAAAAGGGTTAAAGAATTTAGCCATTACTACTAATGGTATCACTCTTGCGAAAAAGCTACCTAAGCTTAAAGAATGTGGACTTGACTCCATTAATATCAGCTTGGATACTTTAGTCCCTGCAAAATTTGAGTTTTTAACAAGACGAAAGGGACATGAGAGAGTTTTGAAATCTATTGATACTGCTATTGAACTTGGATACAATCCTGTGAAGGTATTATACTTTTCTTCTCTTCGATTTTGATTGCTGTAGAACAATATTGATGTTGTGCTGGTCTTTAAGGTTTCTTTCTTCTGTATTGTGGCAATTCAGGTGAACTGTGTTGTGATGCGTGGGTTGAATGATGAGGAGATATGTGATTTTGTGGAGTTGACTCGCGAGAAGCCAATCAATGTCCGGTTTATTGAGTTTATGCCTTTTGATGGAAATGTTTGGAATGTAAAGAAACTTGTACCTTATGCAGAAATGATGGATAGAGTGGTAAGGTAGAATTCTGTCATGTTGTTAGCTTTGTGAGATTTGTTGACTGTTTTCCTTGAGCATTTTCTTGATCGTTGAAGTTTTTATGGAACAGGTAAAAGGCTTTCCAAGTATAAAACGTATACAAGATCACCCAACTGAAACAGCGAAGAACTTCACAATTGATGGACATTGCGGTTCTGTATCTTTCATCACATCCATGACAGAACACTTCTGTGCTGGCTGCAATAGATTAAGACTTCTTGCAGATGGGAACTTCAAAGTTTGCTTGTTTGGTCCTTCAGAGGTAAAATCAATCTCCCACTTTCCATAGAAACTGAAATCAATTCTTGTTGATTCAAGTGGCTTAGAACATCTTACAGGCCCGGTTTAAGTTATTGTGATGATTATCTTGTAAGCAGGTTAGTTTGAGAGATCCTATCAGGTCTGGTGCTGATGATGAGGCGTTGAGGGAAATCATAGGCGCTGCGGTAAGCAGTTAGTTGCTTAATCTGATTATAGAAACTCCATGGAATCTTTCGGTTGTTTCAGAGATAGAAGATTTACAGTGCAGTCTTGTGGATTTAGGTGAAGAGGAAGAAAGCAGCACACGCTGGAATGCTTGACATTGCCAAGACAGCTAATAGACCAATGATACACATTGGTGGTTAAACACAGATCAAGTAAGCTCTTTAAGCTAATGATTTTGACTTCATATATCAAATGATGCATCAAGTACCAAAGGACTTGCTGTTTTGTGTGTTTACAGGTTGTTGAAGAAGCTGTTAGAAAACAGTAGAAATGAACATTGAGTTTCCTATCTTGTAGAAGACTCTGAAGAGTTTCTTATTGTTGTTGTATACGTAAAGAATACTGTATAGGAACCCAGAGTCTTGTATAACTTCACAGCTTGCAAATTACAGAAAAATCTTGTCTTTTGTTTTTTATAAGATAATCCCTAAAATTCCACCAGAACTCAATATAAATTCAATATTGTTTACTAGAGGATTTTAATGAAGAAATTTAATTATTTTTATAATTATATATTAGTTAATTTAAAATAACTATATTTAAATTATAAGTATAACTTACAAAATCTAATTTAAGATTAAAGTTATAAAACTGACTGAGGATAGATGCCCCATAAATGTAAAATTTTAATTATATATATGTATTTATCTTGTATTAGTATTAGAGATATAAAAAGAACACAATCGTGTATTTGAGTGCATGGATATAAATCTATGTACATAGTAAGAAATCAATAATATATATAATAAAAAAATTTGTAGAGAAAAATATCAACCATATTCATGAAAAAAAAACCAAGAACATGATCATACTTAAAGATATCATACCTTATAATATTATACCAATTATATCGTAAATCACATACATTTATTTATTATAAAAACCAACCTCCTCATACTACTTCTCACAAAATAATTTCAATACAAATAATAATTTATACTATTTTATTTTCCTCCAAAAAATAACAATGAAGAGCTCTATGCAATTTATTTCTTCACTTTTTTTCTTGGTCATACTTCTCGCTGCATCAGGTACACAAAAATTCAATTTATCTCTTATTAATTATCAAATGGGATCCCTTATCAAATATAACAAATTAAATCTACTTTAATATAAATGCAACAGAAAAATCTACTTTAATATATCTTGCAAAATAGTTTCAATCCCAACAAAAATGAACTTTGTGTCATAAAATTCATTGATTCTTTTTTTTTTTTTTAATTAACATCTTAAATTTTTTCATTATAAAAAATAATTTTTTTAAAAAAAT
>KE153499.1:1259525-1297453 GCA_000411095.1 Aethionema arabicum
TTAATAATTATAAATTTGAAAAATAAATGGTATATATTCTACAGATATGATCACGAGCGTTGAAGGAGAAGAGAGAATGTGTGAATCGAGAAGCACAGAATATAAAGGAATCTGCCTGAAATGGAAAAATTGCCGTAACGTATGTGTCGTCGAAGGTTTCACCGACGGTGGCTGTCACGGCATCATCCGCCGCTGCATTTGCAAGAAACCCTGCTAATCAAAAAATGATAACTCTCCGATTTGTACCCAAAACGGCATCGTTTCTTTATTTATTTTCTCTCAACGTTTATTTATTTCTACATTCGTAAAAATAGAACCATTGTTCAAAAAATAAAATATTATAATTAATTAAAATCTATTTATTTTACTTAATATATCAACAACAAAGAAAAGAAAAAACATAGTATATTGTGTTATTAATTAAAATGAACAAAGTAAAAAAAAACAGAGTAAACAAAAACGGCGACGTTTTAATCATCGAAGAGGAAACCAAAGTTCTTGAAAGTGAGATTGATAAGAAACCATGAAGAAAAGAAAAACAAGCATGAAAGCAACTCCCCAAGGTGTTCCTCCTGCTTTATACAAAGACTCTTTTTCATTCAGAGGTATCAAAGACCACGATCCTCCGTAAGATAGAAAATGAACGGCTAAGAGTAGAAGCAGAGGAGACGCCATGAGAGCAAGCTTAAGCTGGTCTGTGAAACTTTCTATGATTGGTTCGTAGCTTGCGTACCATGAAAGACTTACGAACATTACAAGGATGAATACGAAGACGCAGAGGTGTAGAGAAACTGGAGGATTTCCTTCGTTTTCTTTTCCCATCTCTGAATTCGTTAATTTGGAATTTTGTGATTTTTAGGGTTTGAGTGTTTAAATTGGGGAAGAAATGAAAGATTAGATAGGGTTTTATAAAGGGGAAATTCGTTACAATAGTTGCCTCGGATCCTACAATAATATACTTATATATATATAGCAAAAATTCAACTTTTTTTTATTACAAGTCAAATAAAATAAGACAAAATTTAAAATTTTTGTAAACCAATCGAGTTTTTTTATTTATATTTTTAATTACACTCAGTACATATAAATATTTTATGAGTACTTATTTGAAAGTAGTAAGATTTTATTTAATTTATTTTTGTGAAATATATATGAACGTTGAGACAAATAAAAAAAGAAGAAAGTTTGGCAATTGGCACTTTAAATAAAGAGTATAGCTTTTTGACGTTGCGATGAGGTGTTTTAACTTAAAGAGGTCGGTGAAGGCAATAGGCATGAATCTCCAGTTTCATTGGTATAAAAGCTACCCAATTATATTCTGCCACGTATCACCGACCCTTTCTCTACACCTGACTTCACCTGCTACTTTATAGTATTATTTTATTTTTTTGTTATTTTTTTAAAAAAAATTATTCTCTTCATATGACTTTTTTTTCTGTAATCCACTAATATATATATATATATATATATATNCAACCAAAGATTTTTTATATATAATAACTGAAATTTTTTTGTTGTAATTGGATTAGAATAAAATTTTTATGGTCGTCATAAAAATACTATAATACTCGATAAATTACAAAACGAAGACTGAATATATTTCTTTAATGTTGTGAGCAATACGTGCAGATAATCTAATTATCAACGATGATATTTGTATATATTTAAATACTTGTCATTTTTATATTGTTTACACTTACGATTACGAATATAATCATTTTTTATATAAATGTAACTATTTATTTTAATATGTGACTGAGGTTCATTTTGGATAACACCAAACGTTAGATATATATCAAATCAGATTTATTTAATTACAAAAAGAGGTTATTGAAATGTGACCAAATTATTTGTACCGTCACTTTTATATTTCGTTCTTGAATTAATATATTCCTGGAATTAAACAGTTTTTACTCCAAAAAAATAATTAAAAAAATGGTCGAGCGGGAAAATGTCTATAATTGATTTTTATAAAATTAACGATTTTATTATTTTATATATACTGTTATTATTATATGTTATCCTATCAGAAAATGAGATTTCACTAATTTGGAGGTTAGCTAGATAATCGTCACGCTTCTGTACATTAAATTACTTATTTAATATGGACTTTTTTTAATCACTAAACTGTCACTATTATTTAATTAACCTCAGCAATTACTTTATTGTCCAAAATGTGTTGCTCTAAACAACTCTCGAGATTGTTCGAGAAAAAATTTGCAACAAAAATTCTAAAACTAATATCATACAATAAAATGATAATTGGGTCAATTGAAAAAAAAAATTTCTCTTATTAAGGTTGTGATTTTAAAAGTAACGATAGTTTTTGAAAAAATTAAAAAAAAAATAAAAAAAAAATGAAAAACGAGCAGCATAAATTTTAAAAAATAGTTAAACATTCGTTAAGATATTATTATGTTTTTTATTTCTGAAAAAAATATATTCTCTCTATATTTTTTTTGTAAATTAATTTAGTATATTGTATATTAATTTAGTATATAATCGTTGCTATTAATTAATTCATACACATATGTTGGTACCAGTCATTAGCGTTTCACTTCTGTTTATATATACTTGTTATTTACTTAATTTTAAAAGAATACTATTTATCCATACAACAAAAGATCCCTGGTTCGAATCTTGTTATTTTCAGACAACATGGTCAGACACGACAGACAGAATCAATCTTTATTTAATTAAATCTTTTGGTTTCATCCAATCTAATGGGAGTCAGTACTCAGTATTATATAGATAAATATTAAGATCCTTTACTGTTTAGATATTTTCTAATAATTTTCTTAAATAAACGAAGTTTTGTATATATATGATGCATCTTTTAAAATTTATTCCCGTAGATGAAATTATATGGATCCAATGGACATTCACAAAATATAATCAGTTCAAATCATACTATACAATATACATCTCGTACTTTGGTTAACAAAAAAAAAAAACAGTAGACAAAAATTATATGAGATTCAAAACAAAGACCATGAACAAAAATTATACGAGCCATGGAAATCAATTCGTAAACCGGAGAACCGGCGTTTTCCGGTCACGTTTAGCTTTAATTAAACCGGTCAAAACTTTAACATAACGACCCATCATACCTTTGAATTTCACACCATTTTGCTTATTTTTCTTCACTTTCTTTACCAATTGCATCGTCTGCTTATGCCCTTCATCTTCCACAAAACTTATCATCTTCTTTTCAACTACTACACCAATCACTTCTCCATTCAATTCTTCTTCGCGTTTCATCAAATTGTTCAAACTTTTACGATCGATCTCTTGTTCTTCCTTTTCTTGTTCTTGTTCTTGCTCTTGCTCTTGTTCTTGTTTTTGTTTTTGTTCTTGTTTTTGTTCTTGGTCTTGTTCTTGTTTTTGTTCTTGTTCTTGTTCTTGTCTTTGTTCTTGGTCTTGTTTTTGTTCTTGGTTTTGTTTTTGTTCTTGTTCTTGTTTTTGTTCTTGTTCTTGATGGGGTACTTGTGAAATGTTTTGGTGATGCAGGTCGTTGATGAGACTAGAGAGTGGTTTTCGAGTTCTTCGTGACATGGTTAGATCGAACCGTGGCTTGGTCGGGTTTATTATCACATCACTTCCCATGTTTATTTTTTATTACACAAAAGAGAATCATTTTTTTCTCTATGAATATATGGAGGGGATTTAAGGAGTAGTTGTCGGTCCATTTTCACTTTATTTTATTTATATAACGTAAGAGTTCAGTGAATGTTTATATTTGTTGCTTTATAATTAAATAAAGAAATGATTACAGTTCTTGAAACCCATATTTAGTAGGTAATCTATATCTTTTTATTCATTTAAAAAATCATCTCACACTTCACTATTACAAAAGCATCTTCATTAGTTAGATTTGCTATCTACTATTTTTTTCTTAAATAAAATTAATATATACTAGTATAATATATGTAAAATTAATTTTGTTTCTACTCAATTTATTTATTAATTTTTGTAGATTAATATTTTTATTTTTATTTTTATTATGCTAATGTTTAATACGCGTGTTGTATATATAGTTAACTGAAAAAGATGAGAGCTTCTCTGCAACTCCAAATCTCGAAGGCAGAGAGGGTTTAAGCTTACAGCATTCTGACAAAAATGTCGGCTTTTTCCGCCATGGAAACGACGAACTCTTTACACTCCCCGAGATTATTACTCTCTCTCTTTCTTCCAGATTCTCACCTTCTTCCTCTCCCCCAAAAGATGCTGTTTTTCTCTGTGTCTTCATCTTCTCTTCGTCATTTCCGACGACCATGGCTTGTCTTACTCCTGGACTTCTCTCTAATCTTTTCGACATTGCCGCTGGAAATGGGGTTTCATCTCCATTGCTATCTTCTTCACACCGTTCTCCACTCCTCCAAGTCATCGAAATCGTTCCTTGTCTCTCTGATAACCAATGGCGTAGCGAGAGATTCTTCATTAAAGTCTCTGATTCTCGTCACGCCGCTTATGTTGCCGTCTCCGCCGCAGATGACGCCGATCTAATACGATCCGATGAAATTCAGTTAGGGCAACTTGTTTACATTCGTGGAGGTTTACAAATCGAGAAAGGATGTCCTGTTCCCGTGATTCGTGGATTGAAACCAATTCCGAAGCGGAGATTGTGTATTGGAAACCCTAGCGATTTGTTCTCTAGCGATGTATTGCTTCCTCCTTTTACTCAACCTTCTGTTTCTACTAAGACGAAGAAGATGAAGAATCCGGAGGAGATAACGAGGAGATTAAGCTTGGATTCTCCAAGAAGAAGCTCCTTAAGTTTGGATTCTCCAAGAAGAGGTTGTTGGGATCGGACTCCTCCGCCTCGCCGGCGTGACAATGCATTGCTTCTTTCTTCCCCTCGTTTCATTCCCAAATTGGTACATTTTAACTCTTCTTCTCTGTTCTAGGGTTAGGGTTTCTCAAATGTGCTGATACTTATGGATATTGTTGCAGGTCTTGACTGATAAAGGTCCACCAAAGAATGAGTCTCCATTAAAGCACTTTAACTGCGATAGCTCTGCTTTACTAAACAAAAACGGGTCAAGACCTGCATTATCCATAACCAAAGCTCCAAAAGACGGTATCAAGCCATTGTCAAAAACTGTGTCTCAAGCTACGTTTTTTAAGTTACCTTCAGGTCACAAGACTTGCTCTGATCAGAGAATCACCTGGGGTAGACTCCCAGAAACCGTTCAATTACTTGGAAAGGTACCTATTTAATTCATCTTTGAAATTCTACAAATTCAAAGAATTACTACTCATGTGATTTATTGACCCCAATACAGAAGGTTTCATCGCGTAGACAAGTAGCAGTTTCAGCAGCAGTAAGCTCCCTGGAGGAAGCATCTGCCATGGAGTCTGTTCTACACTGTTTACAGTAAGCTTACTCTGTTCTTATCCATTTCAATGCTTGGGTCTGCAAGTCTTTAACAGCATATGCCTTTGTGTGGTCAGGAGCTTTGCTGAACTCTGTGATTCGTCTAAGAAATTATCTGCTGGACAAGTTGTGCAACACTTCTTGAACATCTACCACAGTACACAGGAAACAGGCAAAGCGGTTCATGTATTGCTTACTTCTAGGCCTCACGGCCAGAACAATACTCCCTGTATATCAGCAGCTAATAAGAATGCAGCGTCTTGGGTTGAAGCTGCTATAGTGACTAGTTTTTCTCCGTTCAACTTATTCAAAGATCCCAAAAAGGAAGAGGCTACTGGTCACCAACATCATCACTTCATTGTTATACAAAATTCCTCTGAAAAACTTAACCTCAAAAACTACCTGCAAGTAACCAAGACAAGTCCAAGAAACGGAGCTTACAACAACGTGAAATCGTCTCCAATGAAACATTGTTCTGTTTCAGAGAAATGTAACTTAGAAAGTAAAAACAGGTTAAAAGAGTCAGCAAATCTAGCAGATGAACTAGTCAGAGTTTCCAGCCAATGGTTCTTCAAATACTTAGAGAACTCATTAAACAAAGGACTGTTCATAACAAATGGTAAAGAATCCGTGAACGGTTGGCTCGATGATCTGATCATGAACAAATTAGAAACCAACGAAAAAATCGAAGATATCAGAAAGAAGCTACTTCAACACAACGAATCCTCCATTAAAGAAACTCGGTAAAACTCATTTACTTTTTTTTTTTTGTAAATCAGAAGATTATATGAGAATATTTCAATAAAATAAGTTCGAATTTCACTATCAATTGTACACAATTTAGCTACTATATGAAACACATTTCTCATAACTTTTTGTTTCCATTACGGCTCTCTTCATCTTCTTCTTCCTCATACATAGCTCTCACAAAAGGTTTAGCTTCATTATTACCTCCTTTCTCTGCAGATCCTTGTTTATTCCCATGACTTGTGGCTGAGTATTGCTGAACCACAAGAACTGAAGCATTCATTGTAAAATTCGAAGACGCTAATGTATCTCCTATAGTCCCTAACTCAGGACTACTACTCCAATCACTTAATCCAGCAGTCACCAAAGACTCCACTTTATATCCTCTCCCAACAATGTAAAGATCAAATGAATTATTCCCTTCCATTTCTCTAATCTCTGCTATCGTTTCTTGACCATCATTAACCACTTTTTCTATGTATGTAACAGATGAATCCTTCATGGTCTTGAAGTTAAACTCATAGATACTTTCATCATCAATTTTCTTCTCTTTTTCGTACTCCTCTGCTGCTTCTTTACTTGACCGTAAAGCATCACGACCAGGTACGAATCTAACCACGGTTAGATTAATCACCTGTTGTCCAACCATTCTCCAAGCATAAGCTAAAGCTTCTCTGTCATCTTTACCTCCAATAAAAAGCATTGCAATCTCTCTTCTTGTAACTTCACCTTGGAATGATTCAGATCGGACCAAAGTCATTCCACGGTCCACAAGAATCCCAACAGAACACGGCGCGTGACTCAACACATTTTGGTTGATTTCAGCGTGTGAAGCGTTTCCTTCACCTAAACGACCATCTGGTGTTAATTGCTTATGGTAAGGTAATAGAATGATACTAACTCGTTTATCTTCAGCTAATGAACAAATATCTTCGTGCATTGTTCCATAAGGAGAAACTGCAGTTATTGTCTGAACGTTTAAAGTGTTGTTGCTGACTTCCATTGATTCAAAAGCTTCTGCTATTTGCTCAGATTCAGCTCTAACACGGTCCGAAAAGTTAGCTTTCGGTTTGTTCTCATCGTTCACTATAAGCATTGAAGCTGCAGTACGACCAGTGAGTTCAACTAGATGGATTGCAAAGACGTTAAGACGAGATTGCTTGGTCGGATTTGAGATTCGTAAGAGATTAGTGATCCCGGAGACATTAGGAAGAACATGAACACAAGTTAGTACACGTAACTCATATTCTCCTTTGATTCTTTGCAGTGTTCTGTGCTTGTAATAAACCAGTTTCTTCTTTGGTCTGTAAGTGAAAGATAAAAGTGGTTGCACTATTGCTGACATTGCTAAGAACACTAATGTCATTTCAGTGTACATTATGTTATCCAATGACTGTTCCAAGAAAAAACACAAAACAAATATATGTTAGTCACTATACTAATCGTGTTTTTAAACAAATAATTTATACATATTATAATACCTTTGTATCACGTCCTGCGTTGAGAAGAACAAGTGCCAAGGTACCTTTACTGTTCATAAGTGCACCAAGAGCTAACCCGTCTCGTACAGAGATTTTCAAGAAAAGGGAAGTGACGAAAGTGATGGAGAATTTAAGTAGAAAACAAGCAGACATAACCTGAGCTAGCATTTTATGTGAGACGTAGAGACTCATGTACCCTATGTCAGTTCTTAAACCACAAATGACGTAGAAAAGTGGCATTAAAATACCAGATAAGAAATCATGAAGTTTGACTTCAATCATTTCTCGAATGGTGTGATCGTGTGGGATTGAAAGACCGAACAAGAAGGCTCCTGTAATGGAATGGACACCACAAGCATCGGTCATGAAACCACAGAAAGCAACACCACTGAGGATAAACCACACGTGTGTGTCTCCAACGTGACCTCCTTTAACTGTATGTGAGAAGGCCCAAGCGATTCCAGGACGGATCACGAATATGCATAAGAGTACAAACACTGTGATTGATATCATTGAATATGGCATCATTGAGTTCCAACCACCTTCTCACCCAAAAAAAACAACAAGGTTAAATCTCTTGCCTTAGTATATATGAAGACATAGAGACATAGACATAGACATAGACATAGACATAGACATAGACATAGACATAGACATAGACATAGACATAGACATAGACATAGACATAGACATAGACATAGACATAGACATAGACATAGACATAGACATAGACATAGACATAGACATAGACATAGACATAGACATAGACATAGACATAGACATAGACATAGACATAGACATAGACATAGACATAGACATAGACATAGACATAGACATAGACATAGACATAGACATAGACATAGACATAGACATAGACATAGACATAGACATAGACATAGACATAGACATAGACATAGACATAGACATAGACATAGACATAGACATAGACATAGACATAGACATAGACATAGACATAGACATAGACATAGACATAGACATAGACATAGACATAGACATAGACATAGACATAGACATAGACATAGACATAGACATAGACATAGACATAGACATAGACATAGACATAGACATAGACATAGACATAGACATAGACATAGACATAGACATAGACATAGACATAGACATAGACATAGACATAGACATAGACATAGACATAGACATAGACATAGACATATAGATAAAGACATAGACATAGACATAGATGTATAGATAAAGACATAGACATAGATGTATAGATAAAGACATAGACATAGATGTATAGATAAAGACATAGAGATAGATGTATAGATATAAAGGGATGTGTAAAGTTACCTCCTTTGTTAAAAGAAGTGAAACAGAGAACAAGAAGAAACCAAGAAATCAAATCAGTAATCATGGATGCAGAGAGTGCAATTCTCCCAACTTCAGAACGTAAGAGTTTGAGATCAGCAACTGTTCTTGCAAGCTCAGGGAAATTAGTACAGCAAAGTGCCAAGGCCCAGAAAAGGCCACCTTCAGCGATACGGTCGGTGTGGCCATTACCAGGGAAGTAATAAAGGATAAGAGCGAGTGGTGTTGCGACAAGTAAGCCAACGACTGCAATGATGACAGGTCTGAGGTCGGTAAGGCGTATGGTTCTTAAGTCCATGCTCAGACCAAGAAGGAAAACGTTGTAAACAAGAGCTAAGTTTGCAAATGTTTCAAGAACCATTGTGAACTTCATGGGGAGAATATTTTTGGCTACCCACTCGTACTTTCCCGATATACTTGGACTGAACAATAAACTACACTGCAATCGCATCAAAAAACACACATTATTAATACAAATTTTAAAATGAATTTAAAATATCATATATTATACAATAAAATAAGTTTTTTTTCTTGTAAAATACTACGATATATTGTGAATGAGAAGGAGTATCATATTTTGTTGAATAAAGAAAAAAAATAAGAAGTTTTTTAATTAAATTTCAATATCATTTTGGAGGATTCATGTATATATACACATAATTCTTAAAATTGTTTTTTAGATATTAAACAAAAGAAACTGTTTTTTTTTCTTTTTCAACTGTTTAGATTTTTAAATATTAAGACCATGAAAATCAATAGTCTCTCACTAAGTCTCTTTTCATTAAAATAAATAAAAAATAATATAAAAATAACTTTTTTATAAAAAATGGTGAGAATTTCATGGATGAGTCTCTCATTTGAGAGACCATAAATTCGGAAACTCATTTTCCGTCAATTTTTTATTGGTTTAAACCAATATTATATTTATTAAAAAAATTTAAAATAAAGATTGAATAAAAATAATAATATTTTATTTGTTGAGAGATTCATATGAGAGACTCACTAATGCATTTGCTCTAAAAACAGTCCAAATTTCTTGTTTGAAATTTATAATCCTTTGGAAAAATAAAATAAATGTATATTCACGAAACAAAAAATGATTTTCTTGAAAAATACATAAATTGACGATTACGTTTTATTTGAAAACAAAACTTTTTCTTCACTTAAGAACAATATTTTTTGTTGAGAAAAAAAAAACAATATTTTTTGGTGTAAAAAAAACAATACTTTCTTAAAAGATTGTTTTTTTTTCTCGCAATAAAGAATTTTATAGATTAGATAGTTGGCATTTCTGCCGATACATATTGGTTTAACCAAAGGGGAATATTGAAAGATAGAAAAAAAAAGAAAAGATTGTTTATTGTTAGCAGTTAAAAAAAAAACCCAATTTCTGAAAGAATAAAAAACCCTAATTTCTAAAAGAAAACAAACCCTAATTTCTGAAAGAAAAAAAACGTAATTTCTGAAAAAAAAAAACCTAATTCAAAAAAAAAAGAAAAAAAAAAAGTGGATACTTACAAGGATTTGCGCGACGAAAGGAGGAAGACGTAAAGGTCTGGTCAAGTAATAGAAAACACGATATACCAAATTGGCGACAAAAAGTTGAGTTATAAAGAAAGGAAGAGCAGCTCCAATGACGGCGCTTGACTCCCATGGTTTTTTATTACTGTAAGTCAGAGATTGGTTATAACACACAATGTTTCCATATCGTGACGTAAATTCAGTATACCCATCGGGATCCGTCGTGTTTGTTGGTGGTCTATATGTATCTATTCCACCTGGAGAACTCATATTATTAAAATTACCCATATCTTCTATCGGACCAGCCATATCTTCTATGGGGCCGGCCATGGCGGGCAGGCGGGAGAACCACTTGCAGGTTCTAAACCCTAAACCCTTTACCCTTTACCTTTGGCCTTTCCCTTTTGCAAAATTTTCAAATCTGCTTCAATTCTTTTTTTGGGTGTTTTAAAACAATTTATAAATTTTTTTTTTGTTTTTTGCTAATTTTAGATTTGAAGTAACGAAATTAGTCAACTTTGTTGGTTTTTTTTTTTGTTTCTTGTCATTGCTAATTTTAGATTTGAGAATAATCTTTCTTCTCGATTTTTTTTTATCTTATTCTTGGATATTGTTATTAGTGTTGATAGATGGGTTGATTATGTTATTATTATAAGAGATAGTTTGTGGGAGAAGGGTTAAAACATAGGGTTGCACATGTAATCATGATGTTCTTGGATCGAGAAATTAGGAAGATTAGAGTTGTAATGATGGAGGTTTGAATATTCTAATATTTTAAAAAGTGTATCTAAACTATATAATAATATAAAAAGAAAGAATAAAGAAGCAAAACCTGGTTGTAAAATGTAACTTCCAAATAATGGCTTAGCGCTTCAGGCACTGGTGACCGGCCTAAGCTGTCACCGGAGAACCATGACAGGTGGCGAGGGTTGTGAAAATTGGTCGTCTCTTTGAGCCTCTGGAACCAAACATGAGGGACATTAACCATTGTATTTAACAAAAAAGGAAGAAAGGCATTCACTTTCACAGCTAAATAGTCTCTGGCTGTGGTCAGGGGTCAGGGTCCCAATTGATGAAGAGAAAAGTTGGTACAGATGCAATATCAAAATGTAAAAGCAGATAACTTTAGTGTTCTAAAAGCAGCAAAATCACGTTTAGTTTAACCTACGAGGACCCCATAGGAAACAGAGCATAAAGCTTTGAAAGAGAAAATATATGAAGAGTGACCTGACCTTACACCAAACAGTTTTTAAGTGGAATGTTCAGAGCCACTGATCCAAGAAGGTGTATCTGAAAGAAGTTGATACGCCGTCATTTCTGCTTCTTGAGCTTTAAAGCCTGCAAAAAAAAAAAAAGAGTAAAGAGATTTCGGTGGAGCCGAGAGGTAAGGGAAGAGCATTTTCTCTGCTAGAATCTCCTGCATTTTCTTGGATTCAGATTAAACTTTTTCTTTACCTTTTCTTTTCTGACTCTTATCTCTCTCTTTTTCCTTTGGGGAATCTCTCTGTTTCACCTTCTCTTGATCTCTCTTCGTTCTTCAACTGCTGCAGATTCTAAGTGTAAGAGTTAGGAAGAGGCCAAGTTATGGTAAGCATTACATCACCTTCTGTTGAATATCCGATCTTCTTCTGAATGTGACTACTGAAATGACTTGCTTTGATGATAATGTCAGGGGACTCCTGTAAATATCACACTCGGGTCACACGTCTGGGTTGAGGATCCAGAACTCGCATGGATTAACGGAGAAGTGACAGAAATCAAAGGCACTAATGCCACAATACTTGCTGCAAATGGGAAAACAGTGAGAAGCTACTTTTCACTTAAATCTAGAACCACATAAAATGGAAAAGATTTTCTTTCAGATGTAGACCTATGCAGTAGAATTCAGAGATATGCTTTAATTTTGTAAAAGAGCTCAAGTATAGATTTGATTTACAGATCGTTGCTAGTATTTCTAGCATCTATCCAAAGGATACAGAGGCACCGCCTGCAGGAGTTGACGACATGACTAAATTGGCTTACCTCCATGAGCCAGGGGTCCTCCACAATCTCGCTTGCCGGTTTGCTTTAAACGAGATATATGTCAGTAATGTCTAAACATTTCATTGATCAAACTTTTTAAAGTATGATGTTATGATCATCTGATTGCAACTCTTGGATATAACAGACTTACACCGGAAACATCCTGATTGCGGTGAATCCATTTCAAAGACTGCCGCATTTGTATAGCGTCCATATGATGGAGCAATATAAAGGAGCTGGATTTGGAGAGCTAAGCCCGCATCTGTTTGCTGTTGCAGACACCAGTTACAGGTAGCAGTTACCAATCCCAGATTACAGAGAGGTTACCATAAAATCATAGCTCAACAAAAGCTTTCTATACCAGGGCGATGATAAACGAAGCAAAAAGCCAGTCCATTTTAGTTAGTGGAGAGAGCGGAGCTGGAAAAACTGAGACAACTAAAATGCTCATGAGATACCTTGCATTCATGGGAGGCAGATCAGATACCGAAGGAAGAAGCGTTGAACAGCAAGTTTTAGAGGTGTGTTATTTGCTGCGTTTGTCACATTTGTTTTTATCCCCACTGAACAGCTGATTCCAGCATGCTAAACTGTTCTGTTCCAGTCTAATCCAGTACTGGAAGCTTTTGGAAACGCCAAAACTGTGAAAAACAACAACTCAAGGTGGGTGTATATGATGTTCTTCACCCCATGAAAGACTTACTTTGGACACCTTTTTCCTTTCCTGCTGGTTACTTTTGTTTTGACTGTTAGAAATTCTCTGTGCTCTCCACCAGTCGTTTTGGAAAATTTGTTGAGATCCAATTTGACAAGCGTGGGAAAATCTCCGGAGCTGCTATCCGAACATATCTTCTTGAACGGTCTCGTGTTTGCCAAGTCTCAGATCCTGAGAGAAACTATCATTGCTTCTACATGCTCTGCGCAGCACCACCAGAAGTAAGTCTTCAGTAACAATCCTGAAGGAAATAGAGTTGAAACTAATTGATACGACGAGTCCAAAAATATGTTTGATTTTCAGGAAGTCAAGAAATTCAAGCTAGACGATCCAAAGACGTTCCACTATTTAAATCAGACAAACTGCTATGAAGTTGCCAACGTAGATGATGCAAGGGAATATATGGAGACTAGAAATGCCATGGACATTGTGGGAATTGGAGAAGAGGCACAGGTGTGACTCAATACTTTCATTCTAAGATGCCAATGATGGTGGATAATTCAAATACTGACCAGAAACTGCAACTGTAGGATGCCATATTCCGTGTAGTAGCTGCGATCCTCCATCTTGGAAATGTTAATTTTATAAAAGGAGAAGAGGTGGATTCTTCAAAACTCAAGGATGATAAATCAAAATTTCATCTTCAAACAGCAGCAGAGTTACTCATGTATAGTCTTCTAGAAATCATATCACTAGACCTTGATATTCTGCATTTAGTCAATTCCTATGGCAGTGGTAACATATTCTCAATTATTCACTTGACGCAGGTGCGATGAGAAGATGCTGGAGGATTCACTCTGCAAGCGTGTAATTGTCACTCCAGATGGTAACATCACAAAGCCGCTTGACCCAGAATCAGCAGCGCTAAATCGTGATGCTTTAGCCAAGACAGTATACTCCAGGCTGTTTGACTGGTAAGTTGAGCCAATCCCTGAAACAAAAAAAAAATATTTTGACAATCAATAAGCAAAAGCTGTTCTACCCTCCACAAGAATTCTAACAGCGCAAAGGTAGGATAAAACCACATCCGGATCATAGGAGAGACTGAATACACCTTTAACATGCTTTTCCTTCAGGACACTTTGAGAATTCTCCAACAGTGACATGTGTAACTATTCAATTATGACAGGATCGTGGACAAGATCAACAGCTCAATAGGTCAGGATCCAAATGCTACCAGCTTGATCGGAGTCCTCGACATTTATGGCTTTGAAAGCTTCAAGATCAACAGGTACACCTGACAGGGAGGGTAAATTTGAATGCTGGATGAAAAGACGTAAAACTTATGATCTAATACCACTATTTGCCATAGTTTTGAGCAGCTATGCATCAATCTCACAAATGAAAAGTTGCAACAACATTTCAATCAGGTAGGACACAAAATCAACTCTAAAGAATACCTGTCCATCTTGCAAGCAATGATTTCATGAAGCAACCTTTCTCTGCAGCATGTATTCAAGATGGAGCAAGAGGAATACACGAGGGAGGAAATAGACTGGAGCTATGTTGAATTTGTTGATAACCAGGATGTCTTAGATCTTATTGAGAAGGTATAAACTCTGCAACTAGCATTATAAATCTGGACCAAATTGGCTCCACAACATGTACCACCACAGAAAAAAACCAATGACAATCTTCTTTCTTGCAGAAACCAGGTGGTATAATTGCCCTACTTGATGAAGCATGGTAAGTGTATCAGCAATCATTCTATTTCTTAGAGAAAGTTACAGTTCAAGAAAATATTAGTAGTCACAAGTAAAGTTGGTTCCTGTGGACATAACCATAAGGTTCATCCTCGCAGCATGTTTCCAAAGTCGACTCATGAGACGTTTGCACAGAAGATGTATCAAACATATAAAGGTCACAAGCGCTTCAGCAAACCTAAGCTTGCCCGAACAGACTTCACAGTCAACCACTATGCAGGAGATGTGAGACAAATACATCACTAAGCTAAAATACACTAACTATGTTACTAAGCATGCTTGTCTGCCTCAGGTTACGTATTCAGCCGAGCATTTTCTAGACAAGAACAAGGATTACGTTGTGGCAGAACATCAGGCTTTGTTAGATGCATCTAGGTGCTCTTTTGTCGCCAATTTGTTTCCACCACTTCCTGAGGACGCATCAAAACAGTCCAAATTTTCATCAATTGGAACTCGTTTTAAGGTAAGGCAATGGAAAACATATCATTTGCATATTGTTCAAGATTTTGATTCCTGACCTGATCTACCTACAGCAACAACTCCAAGCTCTAATGGAGACGCTGAGCACAACAGAACCCCATTATATTAGATGTGTGAAGCCAAATACAGTTCTAAAGCCCGGAATTTTTGAGAATGACAACGTCCTAAATCAACTAAGATGTGGAGTAAGCTAAAGCCTCAGGTTTCCTATTTGAACAAATTTCCCCATAAGGTTTTCTTATAGCAGATATTGATGAGTGAACAGGGTGTACTGGAAGCTATAAGAATTAGTTGTGCTGGTTATCCAACAAAACGGGCATTTGACGAGTTCCTTGATCGTTTTGTGATGCTAGCAACAGATGTTCCAGAAGGGTATATATGCACAAAATCAATTATAGAAAGAGATATATGCTCATTGCAATACTATTATTCCAGAGCCAATTAACACTCACATTTATTGATAGATCCGAAGAAAAGTCCGCGTGTGCTGCGATCTGCAACAAAATGGGGTTAAAAGGCTACCAGGTATGTCAAGGTCAGGGTACAAAAATTTCACAGATGAATATAAAATCTGAGCCATTTGCTAACAGTTCCATCTAAACTTGCATTCTAATTACTTAACTTCAGATAGGGAAAACAAAGATATTTCTTAGGGCTGGCCAGATGGCTGAACTGGACGCAAGAAGAACCGAGGTCTTGGCTGGTGCCACTAAACGCATTCAGAGGCAGATCCGGACTTATTTGACCAGAAAAGAGTTCCTTGGGCAGAAAAGAGCTACAATTTATATGCAAAAACTTTGGAGAGGTTTTATTCTACTACTTATGTCTCCACATCCTACCTAACACAAAGTACTGAACTAAAACAGTTAGAAACCATAAGTAGAGTCATATACATAAGAAGAGCGGGTAGAATATTAGGAAGGCATGTCTGAAATTTAACATCATAAACCAATCCAAATTTTCACCAAGACACACTGTTCTTCACATTTACTGATTGTCATGTGTATTGCTTTTATAGCACAACTTGCACGCAAGTTGTATGAAAACATGCGACGGGAAGCTGCTTCAATCTGTATCCAAAAGGACATTCGTGCTCACAGAGCAAGAACATGCTACACTAAGCTTCAAGCATCAGCAACAGTTATCCAGACCGGATTACGGGCAATGGATGCTCGAAACAAACACAGACTCAGAAGAAGAACAAAGGCAGCAACTATAGTTCAGGTACTAAAATTTCTACTTTATCGTACTCCTTATAATCTATCAATAGGTCATAAGTTGCTGGACTTGTCTTGTAATATGTCAACAGCAATAATCGATCTTATAATATTTCCAAAATTTGGATTACTTCACTAAAAGGCATCAAGATTTGTAACTAAGGAATGTGCTCCATGAACCTTGACGGATCATACGTCAAGCAACAAGATTGTTCTAAGTTGTCTGATAATCAAAATGCAGTAGATATTGGATCAACGGGCAAACAAAAGGGTGTATATAGTTTAGATATGCTTTTATGATAATTCTTACTGATATTTCTTCTAACAGAGGGAATGGAGAAGACACCAAGCTCATGAAGCTTATAACAAGCACAAAAAAGCAACACTGGCATTACAATGCCTGTGGAGAGCAAAAGTAGCTCGAAAAGAGCTCAAAAAGCTCAAAATGGTAAGATAACCTCTTATGAATAAGTCTAACCTAAGAGGCAAGCAATGTTTCAATCTAAGTTATGAAATTGTTCTAACGGAAAATCTCCCAAACAAAGGCTGCAAGAGAAACTGGGGCGCTCAAGGAAGCCAAGGACAAGTTAGAAAAGCGTGTAGAAGAGCTAACCTGGCGTCTCGAATTGGAGAAGCATCAAAAGGTAATTTTGAATGAAATAAAAAAGTCAAGTTCTTTATCCTGCTATCTAAGTGCGTCAGACAGAAGTATACTAGAGTTAAAAGTATAAATGATTTATCGTAATTAGGCTGATATTGAAGAAGCCAAAGCACAAGAAGTCGCAAACCTAGAGATTACTATAACTGAATTGCAAGAGAAGCTAGATGAAGCCCACGCTGCAATCATACAAGAGAAAGAAGCAGCAAAGTTAGCCATCGAACAAGCTCCACCAGTCATCAAAGAGGTTCCAGTTGTAGACAACAGTCAACTAGAGTTACTGAACCGTCAAAAAAATGAACTGGAGGTAAAATTGAGCTACGCGTTCCATCAACTAGCAGATATTTTTCTGATATAATATATTTAAAATGCAGGTTGAGGTAGAGCAACTAAAAGAGAAAGTTGAGGAGTTTGAAACAATATGTTCTGCATTTGAGAGAGATAGCAAGACAAGTATAACTGAAGCAGAAGAGGCAAAAGTAAAGGCCAGCCAACTTCAAGAAATCATTGAAAGGTATAGATTCAACAGATTCTTTATGGCAATGAAATCATATTTCCTAAACAATCAGAGTTCATGAGGATTATTGGCAAATTCCAGATTACGTACAAACCTGTCAAACCTTGAATCCGAAAATCAGGTCTTGCGCCAGCAAGCTTTGGTCGCTTCAACAAGCGCTGAACAGTCTGAAGAGTTAATCAGGTATGATCAGAACAGTTTTCTCTTCTCAATACACTCTTTCTTCTCCCAGGCTTATGTATGCGAGTGGATTTGAAAATATCTGGCCAACCTGGATTATAAGAAGAAAACAAAAAATAACGATTTCAAATTGATCTGATATCATCACATATCTAAAAGCAAACCTTTTATCAGCCTGAAGGACAGAGTGGCAATTCTAGAGTTAGAAAATGAATCTCTTCACAGACAGACAGCATCTGTAGAGAAGGCAGTGCCTTTTCAAGGAGATTTTACACCCACAAAGGTATGCAACTATTGTTTCTATAGTAAAAAACATGTAATAACCTTTGCCTTAACAAATATAACCGCGCAGGATCTTAACAATGGGCATCAAACAAAAGACCTTCAGGCGACAAGGGTAAAGTATCTTAATACACGAGTTAAGAAACAGTACTCTACAATTGCTTATCCCTTGTTATTTGTTTCAGGAGCCAAAAAGTGAAGTAATTGTGCTAACAAAACAAAGATCTCTAACAGATAGGCAACAGGTATCATTCCGAGAACTTATTTTTACTAAAACGCGATGAATAAATGACCAACAAAGCAGAAAAAGATAATCTGTTTCATTATAAAAGATTATTAAAAGACTATTACTGGACAGGAGAACCATGATGTGCTGATGAAATGCTTCACTGATGAGAGAAGGTTCGACAAAGACAGATCTGTGGCAGCCTGGATACTATACAAGGCACTACTTCAATGGAGGTCATTTGAAGCAGAGAAAACAAACATATTTGATAGGATTGTTCACACAATTCGAACGTCTATTGAGGTAATAAATGAAAGACAATGTCTATAAAAGCAGTGAAATTCTGAACCATCTGAAATTAAGTTATCACTCTCAAACTTTCTGTCCAGACGAGTCAAGACGACACAAGGGAACTAGCTTATTGGCTCACAACAACCTCTACCCTCTTATATCTTCTACAATCTACAATCAAGTTCAGCAATACAAATAATACAGCTTCAAGACGTGACAGATCAACCCAGATGACCCTATTCGGGAGATTGGTCCAGGTAAGCTTCAGGAAGAGTGAGCCTCCGACTAATCCTATTTGGAAGAGCTTAAATAATTTTTGGTAATAACATTGTAGGGAATACGATCATCATCAGTGGGCTTGGAGACATCCAATGGCTATAGTGGGATGGTTGGAATATCAAATGAACAACAGATGGTCGAAGCTAAATACCCAGCTTTACTATTCAAGCAACACTTAGCCGCATACGTTGAGAAAATATATGGAATGATAAGAGATAACTTAAAGAAAGAGATAAACCCCTTGCTAAATCTCTGTATCCATGTCAGTACATCACTCATCTAGTTAAACCATAAAACGTCTGGTAATTTATGATAAGAATGTCTTACCTGTAAAATGTAACAGGCACCAAGACCAACGAGAGCCCGAACCTCGCGAGACATGACTAAAAGCATCCACGTGACCTTAAATGCTAAGCAACAGGCATCATATGTACATTGGCAGGCCATCATTGGCAGGCTTGAACATACCTTGAGCCTTATGGCAGAGAACCATGTAAGAGAATGCACGTTCGACCAGTACTTTTGAAGATTTTCATCTCAGGCTTAGAGTTTTCTTTTCCTATTTTTTTACCGAGTCTTATTGCTCTCCAGGTTCCATCTATGATCACAAGAAAACTCTTCCATCAGGTTTTTTCGTACATAAATGTGCAGCTCTTTAACAGGTACAGAAAATACATTGCATAAAGGACACAAGTAGCTGTGTTTACTTACGAAGTAGCTTGACTTATAAAGTTTATCTTCTGACAGTTTGTTGCTGCGCCGAGAGTGTTGTTCGTTTAGCAATGGAGAATACCTGAAAATGGGCTTGCATGAATTAGAGGAGTGGTGCTTGAAGACAGAAGACGAAGTAGGCTAAAGCTTTGATACCAAAATATGCGAAGAGCACAAAAACCTGAAAAAAAGAATAACTTACACACTTCTGTTTTTGTCTTCAGGCAGCACGATCACCATGGGAGGAACTCCAACACATCAGGCAAGCAGTGAAGCTTCTGGTACAACTCCCGAACCATATCTATAGGTGAAAATACATAATTTGGTGTGAAATTGATATGCACTAATCCCTCTATAGGTCTCGCATCAAAAGACCCATAAACCACTGGATGAGATCACAAAAGAAATATGCCCGGTAAATACCTTATTCTGGCACGATTATCCGTTAGTTACGGGGTTTGCACCGGATCATTATATTTGTCGGATAATGACCAACCTAGTTAAGACGAGACGACGATGCAGTTGAATTAACTAAACAAGTAATTAGACAAGACGACATAAACGCTCCTATAGTCCTTCTCTAACTTATTGCTACACAGTTTCTTGATTTAAGGAAAATTGTTGCAAACTTTTCATAGCATTCTTTTCATGGATTTATTACAATTCTCAATTTCTTTATCTTTTTACTCAGGTACTAAGCATCCCACAAGTATATCGCATTGGGACTATGTTTTGGGACGATAAATATGGAACTCAAGGACTCTCCCCTGAGGTACGGAACCAACTCCAGAACTTCTCAAAAAAAAATCCGAAGAATAAACCTAAAGAAAACATATACCACTGGATATTCTAGTAAATTACTTGAAAACTAAACCTGGACTTATGATCCAACTATTTGTGCCAATAATAGGTGATCAAACAGATGCGAAAACTTATGGCGGAAAATTCAGTCAACATAAACTACCCTTCTTTCTTACTAGACGTCGATTCAAGGTACGTTAGAATTCTTCTAGTTTTCTTCTCTGTTTCTCTGCCCTAATTCTCAAAGAAAGTTCCGGTATCTTCCAGCATACCTTTCTCAGTAGAAGAGGTTTCGCAATCCTTCCAAGGCGCCACCATTAGTCTCTCAGACGTGGATCCACCACCGCTTCTTCGCCAGCGGTCTGATTTCCACTTCTTGTTCCAGACACTACCAGAGTAAGGGCATGCGACGAAGGGGAAAATAAGTCGAACAAAACCTCCCACTGAAAGAGAAGGTCTCTTTTACCCGCGGATACAAATATTTTTTAATTCGTCCTGATTTTTGCATATATTACAGAAATGGAGGCTTGTTTCGCTTTCTTTCAATTTTTTCCACACAAGAAACAAAATAGTTTTTAAAAAAAAAAGAAACAAATCCCAATATTTATTTGTTTTCTATGGTTTTTTTCTGGTATCCGTACTGATGTTTCGGTCTATTATATACAAAGTTACATTGTGTAACGAGAGAATTGAGATTATAACTTGATTTTTTTTTATATATTCACTTTAAAGCTTAAATCATTAGTAGTTATAGACTTATAGGATAATTTAAAAATTAAATTACAGACAAATATTCACTGTTGTAGACTGTGTTTTTAAAACCGGACCGAACTGGTGGTTGGACCGGGTTCAACCATGAACCGGAAGTCTTACAGGTTCGGGTTACTAGTAAAATCCACTTGTAATTGGACCGGTTATAAAATCGGGTTCAACCAATAAAAACCCAAAAACCGATGAACCAAAAAACCAAATAAAACTGGATTTAATATAAAAGTGAAATTTTTATACCTGTTTTGATTTGAAGTTTAATTTTTTAGCAATTTTTTTGTAATTGGTATACTTTTAGTTTCTTATTTTTTTGATTTTTTAAACATTATGATTATTAAAATAATTTATTTAATATCTAAAATTTGTACATATATTAATATTGAAAAATATATAATATGATGTATAATATTCAAACATTATCGAACCTGGTTAAACTCAATTGAACCCGGTCGAACCATATTAACCTACAACTCGAAGATATTTTCGGTTCAGTCACCGGTCCGGTTTTAAAAACATAGGTTGTAGACTTTTAGTTGCAACGTCAAATTATTTTGGGACGAGAGCAAACTCACTAAATGAATAAGAGGGTTCCTGCTATAAAGTAAAAACCCATTATCCGTTAAAACCTCTGCAAAGGGTCATCAGAGTTTTCTTCCGTTAGAAGATGGAATGTGTAGTTCCGTTGTGGCGGTGCTTCTGTCTCAATTCGCCGGTGGCACACCACAGCCGCCGCCAAATCCATCTCTCTTTCTCCTCCTCCTTTGCATCAGGTTGCTACGTCAATTTATATTCTCTTCTCTTGTTTTCTAAATTAACCCAGCTTTTCGTAGTCTTACGCTCTCTTTGGTCCTTTCCAGGGAATTGGCCTCTCGCTGATAAAAAGAAGAATTTTCTTGCTCCACTGGAGCAGAGTAGCTCAGTGCATCGTAAACCCCCCCTCGAGCAATTTTCTATTTCCGTGGTTAGTTCTCGGGAAATTTCGATATATGTCATTTCATTGTAATCTGGATTTGTCAAATAAATTAGGTAATGAATTCTGTGGTGTTCCAGTAATTTGGTTTCTTTTATGATTTAGTCTTTATTTGTCTCCGAATCATAAGGTGGTTGGTTCTATGGTGATGTGGGATTTTGGATAAGGTTGTACCTCAGATATGTCCGTGGTTCTAAGGTCGTATTCACGTGTTGTCATTGTTTCCGTGTTGTTTCAGAACTCCTCTGTGGTTAGGAACTCGGAGGAAGAGATGGAAGAAGACGATATTTCGGACTGGGAATCAGAATTTCTTGGGGAGATTGATCCTTTGGATATCCAACCTCCAAAGAAGAGGAAAAAGCAGACCAAGTCGAAAGTGCTTGAGGACACTGAAGGGATGGATTGGTGTGTAAGGGCAAGGAAACTTGCACTTAAATCTATTGAAGCCAGAGGTTTGTCTCCTAGAATGGAAGAAGTGATGCCCCTTAAGAAGAAGAAAAAGAAAAAGAGCAAGAAAGTGACTGCAGTCAAAGACAAGATTAAAAGCAAAACTATTCCTGGACATGATTCCGGTTTTGACTCAGAGGAAGAAGATTTGGACTTTCAAGGTCTAGATGGATCAGTGGAGGATAAGATGGGGGAACTGCGGAAGAAAATTAGCACATTAGCTGGTGGGATGTTTGAAGAGAAAAAGGTGAAGGCGAGGGAGCAATTAGTTCAGAGGCTATCCCAATTTTCAGGACCTTCTGACCGTATGAAGGAAATCAATCTAAACAAAGCTATAGTAGAAGCACAGACAGCTGAAGAGGTACTGGAAGTGACAGCTGAAACAATCATGGCTGTTGCCAAAGGTCTAAGTCCATCTCCGTTGTCTCCCCTAAACATTGCTACTGCACTCCACCGGATTGCCAAGAACATGGAGAAAAATTCGATGATGAGAACTCGTAGGCTGGCCTTTGCTCGACAAAGAGAGATGTCAATGCTTGTTGCTCTTGCAATGACATGCCTACCAGAATGTTCAGCTCAAGGCGTCTCAAATATTTCTTGGGCATTATCCAAAATCGGTGGTGAATTGCTTTATTTGACAGAGATGGATAGAGTTGCAGAAGTTGCCACTTCAAAGGCTGGGGAGTTCAATTCTCAGAATGTTGCTAATATTGCAGGGGCTTTTGCTTCCATGCGGCATTCTGCTCCAGAACTCTTTGCTGAGTTGTCAAAAAGGGCATCTGCAATTATCGTCTCCTTTCAAGGCCAAGAGATTGCTCAGTTGTTGTGGTCATTTGCTTCACTTTATGAACCAGCTGATCCCTTGCTTGAGTCTTTGGATAGTGCGTTCAATGGTAGTGACCAATTCAAGTGCTGCTTGGCAAATGAAATAGCAAAATATGACGAAGTAGCAGACGTTGAAGTAACCACTGGTACTTCAGAATTTCCAGCACTTAGCTTTAACAGGGACCAGCTTGGAAACATTGCATGGTCGTATGCTGTTCTTGGACAAGTGGAGCGACCTTTCTTTGCCAACATATGGAATATCTTAACCACCTTTGAGGAGCAGAGGCTTTCAGAACAATATAGGGAAGACGTCATGTTTGCTTCACAGGTCTATCTTGTAAATCAGTGCTTGAAGCTTGAGTGTCCTCACCTTCAGTTGTCTCTTTGTCATGGTCTAGAGGAAAAGATAAGCCGTGCAGGAAAAACCAAAAGGTTCAATCAGAAAATAACCTCATCTTTTCAGAAAGAAGTTGGACGTCTTCTCATTAGTACAGGACTTGATTGGGTGAAAGAATATGATGTGGATGGCTACACCGTGGATGCTGCTCTTGTCGAGAAAAAGGTTGCTTTAGAAATGGACGGGCCGACTCATTTCTCAAGAAACTCCGGTAAGTCCCATCACTCTGTTTTCATCTTGATGTTACTGCAGTCAACCCAAACTTGAATTTGCACTTCTTCTTTTACATCTCTACAGGTCTACCATTAGGACATACGATGCTGAAACGTAGATATGTTACTGCTGCTGGCTGGAACGTGGTTTCCTTATCTCTTCAAGAGGTGGGTTTAAAACTTGCAGACTTAAGTTACTAAGAGGATAACTATGCATTAAGTTAACTTTATTCTTTGTTTGCCCATCTCAATCACTGAATATGTATCTCAACATGTTTTGGCTTTATCTTTTTATCTTTTTCCTTTTAGTGGGAAGAACATGAAGGCAGCCATGAACAGCTAGAGTATCTGAGGGAGATTCTCAAGGACGTCTTATAGAGAAGACGGAAACGAAACATGTAAGGCATTGCCATTTTAATGTTTTTGATTGAAGTGTATATAACCAAAGATTATACTAGATTTGATGGTTTCTGTTTGGAGCTTAGAAATCATATTAAAAGTCATTTTATATTATACAACACTGATCACAAGCTTCTGCGAAGGGTATACAACATCATTCATAGTTCTTTCTTGTGCTATAGGAGATCTAGGAAAAGCATATGTAGGAGAAAATAATATAATCATAGAGGAACTACTGCTTGATCTGGGACAACATAGTCCTAACATCTTTGCTGTTCGGCCTCTGTTTTGGATCATTCAGAGTACAGAAACAAGCGATTTTCAGTACCAGAAGCATTTGTTCATCGTACCCTTGATCCATCAACTTCGGATCAATTGCAAGGGTTGGATTCTCTGATGTTATCACGTTCCTCATCCACTTTATCAGAGTCATCTCATCAGTATGCTGGAAAAACTCATCTGAAGGAAGCTTTCCAATCACCAGAACCCCAAGAATCACTCCAAAGCTATATATATCACATTTATCTGTGAATTTCAGAGTTTGATGATACTCTGGTGCTATGTATCCCACAGTACCTGCAAGATTTGCGGTTGTGACATGTGTGACTGCATCAGGCATGGCCTTTGCTAGTCCAAAATCTGCAATTCTGGCCTCCATATCATCATCAAGAAGAACATTTGCTGGCTTTAAGTCTCTGTGTATGATTCTTGGGCTATGATCCATGTGAAGGTATTCAAGCCCTGCTGCTATTCCTAGAGCAATCTTGTGCCTTGCTGGCCACATTAGCTCTTTATTTCCAGCTGCCACATCCATTAATATATCATGCAAGCTCCCGTTCTTCATGAACTCGTAAACCAGGAAATGACACTCCGGTCTTGCCACGTGTGCTAACAACTGGAGAAGATTCCGGTGGCGGATTTGACCGACGGTATTAATCTCTGATCTGATTTGTCTCATTTTCTTGTTCAGATACTTGCTATCTTCATCTGTAACTTCGTTGGCATCTTTAGATGGTTGAATCACTTTCTTTACAGCGATTATTTTGCCATTGCTTCCAGGTAGTTCCGCTTTGAAAACTTCTCCACAACCTCCTCTTCCAATGATCTCTAGAGAAGCTAACTCCTCGTCGTTCTCCAGAAAAGCTAAGTCTTCAGCTCTCTTGATCAATGGGCTAAATATGGAGGGACCTTTTGGTTTTCTTGAATTTCTTATGGCTGCGAGAAGCAGTTTGAAAATCACTGAGAAGACAAAACCTGAAATTATTCCAGCTATTGTTCCTACTAAGAACCCTAAGAGCCATGCCACTACTTTCTTCTTCTTGTTCTTCTTCTTCTTGGGTTTCTGATCTTCCCCTGTAGCTTTTGATGCAGTGTTGTTATGGCTTTTCGTGGAATTTGAAGATGGGTTTTCACCAAGTATGTGTCTTATCATGTTTGGAGATGTCTGAAGCTTGGTTTCGCTAAGAACCGGAGCATTCAATAACCGGTTTCCTGAGAAATTAAAGAACCGGAGTTCGTTAAACGAGAGAATTGATTCTGGAATCTTGCCTGAAAACAGATTGTTTGCAACAGAAAGATGTTCCAAGTTCCTTAAATTCTTCAAAAAGTTCAAATTCCCGGAGAATTTATTGGAAGAAAGATCAAGGATTCTAAGATTGATCAAAAGAGATAAATTTCCCGTAATTTGACCGGAAAATCTGTTGTTTCTAAGATCAATGACTTCAAGTTGCTTACAGCTCAGTATATCCACAGGAAGACCATTGACTAAGTCGTTATTAGATAAAGTCAATTCCTTGAGCTCCGATAAGCTTCCAATCACCGGCGAGATAGACCCTGTCAAGCTCTTCCACCGGTAGATAAGCCTGGTGACACGGAAAACATATTCTCCGGTGGTGGCTGAAATTCGTCTCTCGCAGATAACTCCTCGACGGCCACACGGGTTAACACCAGTTGAAGAAGAAGATGGACCTTTGAGTCCTAGTTCTTGGTCGATGATCTTAAGAGCTTTAAGATCTGAGGAATCAATATCGAGCCATTCAGTGGAGGAGACGAAGGCGGAGGAGAGCTGAAGAAAAAGGAGAACGCCGAGGATGAGTGACCGGAAAAAGTGATCGGAGTTTCTCGTGGAAACAACCATTTTTATCATTTTTTTAGAGAAAAGTCTCTACTGACGTTGTCGGAGTCTACACTAGAGTTATTTATGGTCTGCAACTGCCACTGATCTTATAACAAAATCTATCGTCTTCCACGGTTTTACTTTTTTAACAATTTTATTTCAGAATATATATTTTAAATACGTAATTATTCAAGTTTTGTTTAGTAAAATATTTGTGATATATTATTGAATTATTATTTAGAGCAAAATTATTAGTCATAAGTTTTCTCTTATCAATTTTATTTCATTATCTTTAATTATATATATTTCTTTTTGTAATAATGAAAAAAAATATAACAACATATTGAAAATGATAAGTTTGTGGTATCTTTATGTAAATAAACACCCAAATACAAAAGTCTTTACATGTTGACTTTGAATATTCAAGCGTTTACAAGTCAAAGTCTACTCTGTGGATCCCATAGTGAGCCACCTCGGTTCCACCGTCGAAATTAAATACCATCTATCATGTTAATCACAAGAATCATGAAAAAATACCCAAAAATATTCTTAAATATCTCCTGAAGAATAAAAAATAATCCAAACTAAATTCAACTATTAAAACTAACTTTTTTTTTTTTTTTTAATCTAATACGTCGTTTATTTACAAATAATATCACTGAAGTTAAAACTAAGGAAAATGAGCAACGTTATTCCATAGAGCGACTGAAATTAGATGAACATCTTGTTTCGTTATATCTCATCAAAAGCATAATAATTTCAGTACATCGCCATCAAAATGTCAATAATTCTACAAGATGCTAAGACTATGTACTTGTAGTTCTTCTTTTTTTGCCAAATGATCGGCTTTTGCTTTCTGATTCATCATCATCTTCACTGTCATCAATAATGTTCTTACTAGATGTAGCAGTGGATTCTGCAGCAGATCTGGCATATTTTCTTCTTCCTGCATCAAACTTTGCTTGCAATTTCTGATCAAGAGGGTCATCTGAGGGTACACGTCTTGTTTGGCTCGATACTTTAGCACCAAGACCTAACCTAAAATGAGAATAAATCAATGAAGTTTAATCAAGTTTTGAGCAGTGTGTATTTTCTGCAAATTAACATGATCAAAGATCTTAGCTCACCTGTGTGGTCGACCCACTTGTTCTGCATCAATTAGTTCATCTTCTACAGGCCTTGACATCTTTGCAACCCACTTTTCAGCCTGGAGAAACATGATTCAAAAGAAGAATTACAGTTTTCATATTGAAAGCTAGGGTTTTGTGGTTCAAAAGAGGAAAAATCTTACAAGTTGTAATGCTGTGTCTGTTTTAAGGATCTGTAAAGTTCCCTTCTTCTTTGATGTTTCTGTAGTCATCGCAACCAACTCTACCACCACCAAATCTACCTAAAGTTCCAAAAAAGTGATTAATTCACATACCCTCGCGATCTGCAGAACAAATTCTAGTTCAACGCGGGGTTTGACAGACAAATCGCCTTCTATAACCCTAATTTTCTCTTATCAGAATAAATTTCACGGCGCCCAATCCGGTGACAGGATAAAGGAAAATTATTTTATGAATTAAATAGACTGTAAGACTCCCACCCACAGACATATCATCGAACACTTTCCGTGCATTGCCTATTAGAGTAAAAACCTTTCTTTTCCAGAGATTCCGTAGAAAAATGCGAGAGTACTTAACAAAGCATGATTCACACTAACACACAAATTATGAACGACCCAGCTTGAAAAATCTTCGTAATTAGTCACTTGATTGAGCAGAAAATTACACGAAGGGAAGACGAAAGACACACCTCTATAAACAAGTTTTCTTCTTTGTAAATTGAGTTTCTTTCTCTATTCACGCCCTTCTATTTCGCGCCGACGAATCAGATCCAGACCAGACAAATGAGAACGCGACGACAGTTTCCGGTGACTTCTCCGGTGATGACAGCTCGGATTTATTTACCGGCAACAACTTCGGTTGAGGACCTCAACTTCGGTTCGACTCTTTTTTATTTTATTTAAAAAAAAAATCCAGAATAAAAAAAGCAAACTGGGTGCCGGTTTTACTATGTACACATGACACGCAGTTCTCAGTTACTCCTGGCTTTTTTCCTTTGACTGTGAGTCCGCCGGTTTTGTTCTCAAACGACGGCAGAATCTTGGCGCAGAAGCAATTCACGGTTACACCAAATCGAATAGTGCTGTTTCGAAACGAAGCGAGAATCTTATGGAGAATCGGGAAGATCTCAAATCAATTCTTCCCTACCTGCCACTTTTGATTCGTTCGTCGTCGATGTATTGGCCGCCGCGCGTGGTGGAGGCGCTGAAGGCCGTCTCTGAAGGACCCATTCACAGCCGAGTTGATTCCGGAGAGGTTCTATGGCACGCTATTTCCGATATGAGGCGATCTCTCTCTTTTTCATCTCGACTTCTCGCCTCTTCTGCTTCTCTTGGCTACGCACTCTTCTTCGACGAAGTGATTGTCTTTCCTTTCTTTGCCTTGCTGCGTTAGTTCAGTTTCTATTCGATTTCGGTTTCTGTCGTTGATATCCGGCATTGCTTTTCCATTTGAGGGTTGTATTCAAGGACTACTACGAAATAGAAAGCTCGTACATTGATTTTGATCCTTGTGATGAAGTAATGGCTGAAATAGTTTGTTTTTTTTTGTTTAATTGAAGTTGGTTCAAGAGAAAGAATCAAAGAGATGGTTCAATGAGATTATCCCGGCAATGGCCAAGCTACTTCTTCAGTTTCCATCTCTATTAGAAGCGCACTTTCAAAATGCAGATAATATAGTTAGTGGAGTCAAAACAGGTCTCCGCTTGTTAAATCCCCAACAAGCTGGCATGGTGTTCCTCAGCCAGGTATTTGATGCAAACTGCTCTCTTCTTCACTGGATTGCATGGTTCATTTTTCGGATTTCTAAGTTAGAGGCTATATTGCACTTGTTTTTCGGAAGAGTAGTGACCTGGTCTTGTGGAAGATATAATGTGCATCGCTCTGAATTATCATTTTTCGTTGTTTTTGCAGGATTTGATTGGAGCTCTTCTTGCCTGCGCTTTCTTTTGTTTGTTTCCAGTTGCTAATAGAGGTGCAAAAAACCTTCCAATCATCAACTTCGATCATTTGTTTGCGTATGTGACCTCTTGCTTTGTCTCCTAAATATTTTCTAACACCCCAGGCCTACATCTGTGAGTCAATCTAATGTTAAAAGTAAATTATTTAAGTGATAAATGATCAGACAGGAGCATGATATAAAAAAGGGAAGTTCCGATAAAATATTCATTGAGCTAACCTGTTGATTGAACAAACTCTGATCACGCTGGAGTGCCTAGAGCAAATACTCTAGATTCCACACGGGCTTCATTTTCGTGAGAGTCCACTGGTTAGACATAGACAAAGTTTTTGTTAGAAAGAACACATTTTCTCTGATACAGTTTGCTATTTACTATTTCACTGGCCAGCATATGTTGGTGTCAAGATTTTATATTCTCATCTGAAATTCACCTGCGGTACCTTGCCCTCTGTGGATTGAGCACGTTTCATTTGAAAGAACTTGCAGTTTGACACCAGAGTATTAATTTTTGTTTTTTCAGGAGCCTTTATGAAAGTTACTGTGAAAGTCACGAAAACAAGATAAGGTGCATTATGCATTACTTTGAAAGGGTGTGCTCCTGCTTGCCTACTGGCACCGTTTCATTTGAGCGTAAGATTCTTCCAGCTGAATTCTACAATTCATCTACCAGTGCTCCCGAAGCTGAATTTTGGAGCAACTCTGACACTCCCCTTTGTGCTTTTAAGGTGACAGCAATTGGGTGGTTAGATGTCCTTACCACTTCAATATCTGCAAATGGTTTTTTTTTTCCGACATCTTTTATTATCATAGGTTCACTCTTCTGGGTTAATAGAAGATCAATCTGACAATGCTTTGGAAGTGGACTTTGCAAACAAGTATATCGGAGGTGGTGCCCTAAATAGGGGGTGCGTACAGGTTTGATACTCATATTAGATTATAGAAGCATGTTTTGTTTTCCTTGATTTTTGGGTTCCTTTGTGGTATATCAACGGTTTAGGATTTTGTCTGACTTCTATCTTCAGGAGGAGATACGCTTCATGATCAACCCTGAATTAATTGCCGGCATGCTTTTCTTGCCCTGCATGGATGACAATGAAGCTATAGAGATAGTTGGTGCAGAAAGATTTTCATGTTACACTGGGTGAGATTTGCTAGTTTTGTGCATCAGTCTAGGTTTTCATCTTTGAGTAGGCGTTAATTATTCATAGTTCCTGACCCTTATTTTCTATGTAATTGTAGCTATGCATCTTCGTTTCGGTTTGCTGGTGACTACATTGACAATAAGAGTATGGATCATTTCAGAAGACGAAGTACCAGAATTGTTGCAATAGATGCATTATGTGCCCCCAAGATGAGAAACTTTAAAGATATATGCCTTCTACGGTATATAAAACCTTCTATTGGGGATCCACAGGGTCTTCAAGCCATCTAAAAATTATGTTGTTACTACATTTTGAAGCGTGCTATACTGTCTGTTTTCCCCAGGGAAATTAATAAGGCTCTATGTGGCTTTTTGAACCATAGCAAGTCTTTGCAGTACCAGAATATGCTTAAAGATAGAGAAAACAATGAATTTAAGCTTGCCAGAAACGGCAATGGTTTTGGTCTTCTACATACAGAAACTACTTCGGTTGGGATCCACCTACAACCCCTTATTACCTTTTTTCCATTAGTTTGGAACTCATAGGTTTCAAACTCTTTTGGTAAATAGATTTGTCTACTTCTGCTGATACAGTCACACAGAGCTCCAATACATGATGTTGAGATGAACGAAGCAGAGCCTGCTAACAAATTTGTCAGACATGTGGAAGGAGCTGATTGCATGGATCATGAAGATAATGGTGTTGCGACAGGGAATTGGGGATGTGGTGTTTTTGGAGGAGACCCAGAGCTAAAGGCTATTATCCAATGGCTTGCTGCTTCCCAGGTGCTCTTTTGTGTATTTTCTGCCAAAATAATTATATTATAATTTTCCTGGATAGTACAAGTTGAGTACTAATATGCGACAGGAATAAAAGCATAAAGTTCACCTCTATCTGAAACCACTAATTTTCCAATGCTTCAGTTTGGATGCTAAGGGATAGAGTGGTTTTCCTTTGAAGCTTCTTCTTGATTTGATCATGGATTTCTTTTTCAGGCTCAGAGACCATTTATATCATATTACACGTTTGGTGTGGAGCCACTCCAAAAACTAGATCTGGTAATCTCTCTTGCTCTATCAAACAACACGATTATGGAACAATGGGATTTGTAGTAAACAAATCAGATTATCCTATGTATTATATACTGATACTGTTCAAGCTCCGTGTGAACTTTAAATGATTTTGAAACTGATACTTCATCTAACAAGTACAGGTGACCAAGTGGATTCTTTCCCATGAATGGACCGTTGGAGATCTGTGGAACATGATGCTAGAATATTCAGCACAAAGGCTCTACAAGAAAACTGATCTTGGCTTCCTTTCTTGGCTACTTCCATCTCTAGCACCGCCCATGCAACCATCGCACCACCTGGACTCTGCAAATTCTTCGTGACTTAGTTAGTTGTTGCACTTCCTTGTGCTGGATCTATGTATGTACCCATGTGAATCTTCTAAAAGAGATAATAATCGTTTTACGAGCTTGAATCAGTTGTTTTTTCACCAGTCATTGATCCTCAAGCTAGGTGCTGATTTATGGCTTTGGTCAAATCTGTAAATCAGTCTTTGTTTAAATGAAGCAAGTTCTTTTATGCCCCTATAAAAGAGATTAAGAAAACGCAGGATGTACTTGACTCCGTCTCAGTCTCTCAGGAAAGCGTGTTGTTTTGACTTTGGCGCCGTTTGTCGTAAGAAACTTACCGGGTTGTTATTGACTTTTCTTCAATTCAACGAACTAAAATAAAATATAGAACATCAAGTGTGGATTTCATATCAGTAATCCTTGCAGACTTTATCTTATCTCCCACTTTCTGAATCTTTCAGGAAATTAAGGAAGGCAAGAATGGAGAAGAGGGCTGATCTTAGGTCGCTAATTCAGTATCTGCCTCTGGTGGTCCAGGGGTCGTCTTTAGCTTGGCCACTTCCAGTTGAGGAAGAGATCCAAGTAATGTCTAGGGGTCCGAGTGAGTCAATGGTTAACTCGGGAGAAGCTTTGGCTTTCCATATCTCAAGTATGAGGTCCCTCTCCTTGAATCAATCTGACCTTGCATCTTCTGCTTTAAAAGGGTTTGCTCTTTTCTTTGACAAGGTAAAAAGTTCTTCCGTTATTTTGATCTGTTTCTTTTTTCATTTGACTTTCTTGATTCGTTGTGTCTCTTTAGTGAAACTACTGGTGAATGTTGTAGTAGTACGAAAATGGTAGGCTCAGAAACGATTGTTTTCTCTTGATGCAGAAAATTTCCAGAGAAGAGTCGACTAAATTTTTTGATGAGGTAGTCCCCGTCCTGTGTGGATTACTTCTCCAGCTACCTTCAATGTTAGAAATGCACTATCAGAAGGCTGACCATGTTCTTGATGGAGTTCCATCCGGGCTTCGTCTTTTACGCCCTCAAGAAGCTGGGATTGTGCTTCTTAGCCAGGTAAACTCCGAAGCCAAAACAGAAAACACATGTCAGGTCACATTGAATGAAATTTTCCTGCTAGGCATCTTGGTTTAGCAACTTTCTAGTAGTTGTTTGATCTTCTTTTATTTTCTTTCTGCAGGAACTGATTGCTGCTCTTCTTGCATGTTCCTTCTTTTGTTTGTTCCCTGAAGTTGACAGACGCTCAAATCAACTTCAAGGAATCAACTTTGATGAACTGTTTTCGTATGTGTCTCTTCTCTTTCGTTATATTTTTTTTTGTTTTGGTTTTACGTTGTAATAATGCTAGCGTAGCAATAGGAATCTACATGTCTTCGATTTTCTCATATATACAGTAATGTATGCTCAGATACGTTCTTATCCTTACAAGTTACTAACTTATTGTGTTGTTAAGGTTTCCATCTATGGGTCAATGCACGAAGCAGGAGAACAAAGTAAAAAGCCTTATGCATTACTTTGGGAGAATAAGCCGATATATGCCCACCGGCTTTGTTTCATTTGAGAGGAAAGTTCTTGCGCTAGAATCCAATCCTCATTATGTTTCTTATCCCGCGGCTGATTTCTGGGAGAAATCTGACATCCCACTTTGCTCCGTTGAGGTAACACTCCAAGCCTTGCTGGCAGTGGAATCCATTTCTTTCAAACGATTCATGAGTGATCTTCTGGTGATTATGGTCTTGATCCTTTTTTTATTGGAGTAGATTCACACCTCGGGAGCTATAGAAGATCAACCTGGTGAAGCTCTTGAAGTGGACTTTGCAGATGAATATTTTGGAGGCCTTACCCTCAGTTATGATACTCTACAGGTTTGGCTTGTAACTTCCTTTTTTTCTACCGTCGTAACCCCTGAATCAGTTTCTATACTTGTTTCAAGCTTCTTTTATGATGTTCGCCTGAAAAAACCAAACTGTGTTGCTATGTAGGAAGAAATAAGATTCGTGATCAACCCAGAACTTATAGCTGGCATGCTCTTCTTGCCTCGTATGGATTATAATGAAGCAATTGAGATTGTTGGTGTTGAAAGATTTTCACGTTACACAGGGTAAGTACTGATGATGAATTGAAGATCTTAAGATCATTATACTCCTTTCAAGAAATCTAACACATAGTGAGGCTGTTCAGGTATGGACCTTCATTCCAATTTTCTGGGGATTACAATGACACAAGGGAACTAGATAATATCAGAAGGCGAAAATCAAGAGTCATAGCTATAGATGCCATTCCTAGCCCAGGTATCACCCAATACAAACTCAATGGCCTACTTAGGTAACCAAACCTTGCTTTTCATCTCCTTCTTTTCTTTCTTTCTGTTGTTTTCAGTTTGCAAATTTATTTTGCTTCTTTTATTTCTTTATATAGAGAAGTTAACAAGGCTTTTTGCGGATACCTGCATCAATCTCGGATCCGACTTGACCAGGAAGAGAAGATTGGTGTAGCTACCGGAAATTGGGGATGCGGTGTGTTTGGAGGAGATCCTCAAGTGAAGACCATGCTTCAATGGCTTGCCACTTCACAGGTACGATTCTCTGTCTCATTCATAAATTAAGGCTCCCATATAACTCGAATGGCTCTCTTTTTCCCAGTCCGGAAGACCCTTCATGTCGTACTACACCTTTGGACTCAACTCACTGCAAAATCTTGACCAGGTCAGACTCCAGTGCATTAAAACTACTGCATATTGTGCAATGTCTTTATCATACCCTACATTATTCTCCTTCTCCCACTTGAGCTCACCTTTTGATGGAATTGTGATGGATAAACGTTATGGATTTGTTAAATAAATATGATATTCAGGTGATTGAAAGAATTGCTTTGCAAAAATGGACCGTAGGAGAGCTCTGGAGTAAGCTTGTGGAGTATTCTTCAGAGAAGTGTAGCACAAGAACACAAATGGGTTTCTTCTCCTGGCTTACATCGTCACTCTCTGCTTAGGAACAATTTGAACCCAACTTATCTGTTTATGTGTTTTATGTGCTACATTGAATAATCTTTTTATCCTTCCTGATTTTAAACTCAAATGACAGACATTGTTAATTATTAAAAAAAAATTACTTGTTATTCAGACCTAAGAATTTTTCAAAACCGAAATCGATTGGGGTAGCATCAACATTAAAAAATTAAAATGGTCGATTTAAAAAAAAAAAATTAAAATGGTCATGAAAAAGACTATTTATCAAAAATGTTATTAGTGCGTGACGTGTCACAAAATTATTCTAGTTTGCTCAAACGGTATATCCCAATTCCCAAATAAGGAAACTAGGGTTTCTGTAGGGTTTAGGGTTTAATTGCGGGAAAGACTAAAACAAGTCCAATCCAGTGACAAGCTTTAAGCTTTGGATTGTTTCTTCCTCAATTCGAGGTTCGTTTATTTCATTCGAATCCATTTTTGGCTTTTCGTTTTTCGTATGTGGAGTAATCAAATGAAGCGTCGATTCGTTATCGTTCGATTTCGCTATGAACCCTTAGTTGAGTGTCTGATTTTATTGTCAGCGTTGTTGTTTGTTTTGATGGAATTTTGTTTTAGAGAGGATGATGGTGATCCAATATTCGACACAGTTCGCTAGGCCTCTTAAAGGGAATGGCTTCACCCTTTCTCCGTTGTTTACCGGAGCTCCCTCTCCCTCTTCTTCTCCTCATTGCAAAAGAAATGCTTTTGAGGTTACTTCGAGATTTAAGCGTCTGGGCTCGCTGAACATCGCCTTCTCGGTAGTTTCTGATTTCCGAATTCTCTAAATTTGATTAAATTCTTAGGGTTGACACAATTTGAAACCATTTCGTTCACTAGAGGGCGATTGATATGAGGTCCAAAAGAACTGTGAAAGCTTTTGGATTAGTTGATAAACTTGGGAAGAAGTTATGGAGAGAAGAAGAAAGTGATAGTGACGATGAAGAAGAAGATAACACCAAAAAAGACACCTCCGCCAAAAACTCAAGTGAAAAAGCAACTCTAGATGATCCAGCAGAGAGACGAGAATGGAGAAATAAGATACGAGAAGTGATGAATAAGCATCCCGATATCGAAGAAGAAGAGGTTGACCTCGTTGAAAAGAGAAGGAAGATGCAAAAGCTTCTTGCTGAGTACCCTCTTGTTGTAAACGAGGATGATCCTAATTGGCCAGAAGATGCTGATGGTTGGGGTTTTAGCTTCAACCAATTCTTCAATAAGATCACAATTAAGAACCAGAAGAAAGATGATGATGATGAAGATGATGATGATGAAAAGGAGAAGGAGATCGTGTGGCAGGATGATAACTACATACGCCCAATTAAAGATATCACAACTGCAGAATGGGAAGAGACGGTGTTCAAAGATATCAGTCCTCTCATCGTTCTTGTTCATAACCGCTACAAAAGGTTCGTATACTTCTGACTGTGTTAGTACTAGCTTTGTTGTTGAAATTTGATATGAGTATCGGCTGATTTCAGGCCAAAGGAAAACGAAAAATTCAGAGATGAACTAGAGAAAGCCGTACACGTTATATGGAACTGCGGACTTCCTTCACCTAGAGTAAGTCTAGACATCATTTACCATTCTTGGATCTGCTGTTTTGTTCCCCTCCATGATCTCATTGGTCATTTTTCACCAGTGTGTTGCTGTTGATGCTGTGGTTGAAAGAGATTTGGTCTCTGCTCTGCGAGTATCAGTGTTCCCGGAGATGATCTTCACAAAAGCCGGAAAGATACTATACCGTGAGAAAGGTAATGTCTACAATCAATTAAGTTCTTTGAATCTTTCTCATCTTTTGTTTTAACAATATATGAGTTTTTGCTGCAATTTTCAGGCATTAGAACAGCAGATGAGCTCTCGAAAATCATGGCTTTCTTCTATTATGGAGCTGCTAAACCACCTTGTTTAAATGGCGTTGATAATTCCCAGGAACGGATTCCTTTTGTGACTGTAAGTGTAGATAAAGAATAAGCCTTTTATGTATGATCAGAAGAACAAGTCAATCTTTGGAGTGAATATATATATATACATATGTTGCAGAGAGCTCTTTTGTATAAGAAACAGAGTTTTAGTGTTCGTACATATTTATCGCCATTGCTTCAATCTCTCTCTTGCTACGTGCTCTTTTCTCCCGATCTTTCTCTCTGTCTCTCTACCTCTCTCTTTCTCCCGAATTCTCTCCTTCTCATTGACTCTTTCATGGTTTGGTTTGTCCCGATTCCCAAATCTCTCCATTTGGTGACTTCTTTTGATCGTCTTCCATGGATTCACGTTTTATCGAAAAAGATGGCAATGAGACAATGGCATCGTTCGTATCTGTTTCGCCACCGCGTAAGACACATTCCAATTGTGAGCATTACGGGCAGTTCCAGCAGGGTTCGTCCCGGAAGCCCAGCCTTGACGAAATATCCATGACGTCAGACTCCCAAGCCGTTTATTTCGACGCTATCGACGACGGAGGCGGCGGGAATGAAGATTACATCGGTGATACGTCTCCGTCGAAATTAGCGTCGGAGGGCGATGAGGATGAAGACCTAGGGGGGTTTGATTTCGACTCCCTTCCGGAATTTATCGGCGCTGGAGGCGGAGAAGGGATATTTAAGGTACCAATGCGAGCGGCGGTGCAGCCCGGACGGCCACCGTGTCTTGAACTCCGGCCGCATC
>KE153499.1:1297553-1340273 GCA_000411095.1 Aethionema arabicum
CGGCCGCATCCGTTGAGAGAGACTCAGACGGATAAGTTTCTGAGAAACATCGCTTGTACGGATATGCAACTGTGGGCTGGACAAGAGAATGGTATAAGATTCTGGAACTTGGAGAACGCATACGAGGCCGGGTGTGGCACCCGGGGGCAAGCACGGCGAGGGGATGAGGATGCGTCGCCATTTCAAGAGTCCGCCACTACGTCATCTACTCTTTGCTTGATAATTGATCACGGCAACAATCTGGTATGGAGCGGTCACAAGGATGGCAAAATTCGTGCTTGGAAAATGGATTTGCCTTCTGGAGATGACTCAAAGGCTTTCAAAGAACGACTCTCGTGGCAAGCTCATCGTGGTCCTGTAAATTCAATCGCCATGAGCTCCTATGGTTAGTTTCTTTTTGTGTTCTCTGGTTCTGATGGTTAAAAAATGGCTTTTTGATAGATGAATTCTCAAATCTTTTTCTGCTTTGCCTTGTTTATCATACAGGTGATATGTGGTCAGGCTCTGACGGCGGTGCGATAAAAGTATGGGCATGGGATTCTTTAGAGAGATCTCTTCTGCTTAAACCAGAGGAGAAGCACATGGCTGCATTGTTAGTCGATAGGGCTGGTGTTGATCTTAGGAGCCAAGTTACAGTCAATGGTACATGTAGCATATCTTCATCAGAAGTCAAGTTTTTGTTAGTGGATACAGTAAGAGCCAAAATGTGGGCTGTACAGCCCTTGTCTTTCTCAATTTGGTACGCTCTTTAAAATTCCAATTTTTGAACTTTCCCTAACAGAAGAAGATGTTTCCGAAGATGACACATTGGTCTCTATTTCTGCAGGGATGCTCGGAATAAAGACCTTCTGAAAGTTTTTAATATTGATGGGCAAGTGGAAAATCGTGTGGATATGGCGTCTGCGCAAGATCAACAAGTTGAAGAAACGAAAGTGAAGTTCTTCTCCACATCAAAAAAGGAGAAATCAAAGGGATTTCTGCAACGATCACGTCATGCTATAATGGGAGCTGCAGGAGCTGTTCGTCGAGCTGCCACCAGAAGTGCAGGAGCTTTCACAGAAGATACAAGGAAGATAGAAGCTATAGTGATAGCTGGAGATGGATCAATTTGGACTGGAAGCATGAATGGTATAATTGCTCAATGGGATGGAAATGGAAGCCGTTTGCGTGATGTGAATCATCATCAAGGTGCTGTTATGTGTTTTTGCACTTTTGGTGATCGAATATATGTTGGTTACGCAAGTGGCTATATCCATGTTTTGGATCTTGACGGGAAGTTAATCTCAAGCTGGCTTGGGCACAATGAACCTGTGATAAACCTAGCATCAGGTGGTGGCTTTATTTTTAGCTTAGCCACTCATGGTGGTGTACGAGGATGGTATGTTACATCTCCAGGACCTATAGACAACATAATCCGAACTGAATTGTCTAAAAAGGAAATCACATATGCTAGACAAGACAGTGTTAGAATCTTGATTGGAACTTGGAATGTTGGTCAAGGACGTGCGACACGTGGCGCACTTATGTCATGGCTTGGTTCTGTTGCTTCAGATGTTGGTATTGTAGCTGTTGGGTTGCAAGAGGTTGATATGGGTGCTGGTTTCCTTGCAATGTCTGCTGCGAAGGAAACGGTAACTTCCTTGTTAGAGTTAATACCAAGATGATGTCATTGTCTACATATTTTTTTAAGTCTGCTCATAGTTAGGATTCGGTTTTAGGTAGGGCTTGAAGGAAGTGCTGTGGGGCAATGGTGGATTGATGCAATTGGAACTGCACTGGATGAGAAAAATACATTCGAACGTATGGGTTCAAGGCAGTTAGCTGGACTGCTAATCTCTCTTTGGTAGCCAAAAAAACCATACATACTACAGTCTTTTGTTTCTCTTTTGATGCAGCTGCACCTCATATGTCAATTTTATTCTTAGGGTGAGGAAAGATATCAGAACACATGTCGGAGATCTTGATGTCTCAGCAGTTGCTTGTGGTTTTGGCCGTGCCATTGGCAACAAGGTCTGTTTTTACATCTATCTTCACTTGGATTTTTTTGGCCTAATACAAAATTAATTAGTCTGCTGCATTTCAACAATGTTCCTACATTGTTAACACAGGGAGGTGTGGGATTGAGAATCAGAGTGTATGACCGAATTATGTGCTTTGTGAACTGTCACTTGGCTGCTCATTTGGAGGCAGTTGCTCGGAGAAACGCTGATTTCAATCACATATATCGTTCGATGGTGTTCTCCAAAGGACAAAGTTTATCTAGTGCTGCAGCTGGTATGGTGCCATACCTGTTTTTGTCTTGCTCACTTGGATTCTCCACATATTTATTTTGGCTACTTTACTCTTCTGGCTTCCCATTGCCCCTCTCTCTTGCAGCTGGTGCCGCAACCGCAGCTCAAGCCCTTAAGACGACTAACACTGTATGTTCTTACCATTACTTCATCCATTCACATTCTATCCTTGGCCAACAGTCTCATATATGTTTCTTTGTTTCCTAGACTACAAGCATCGAAACTGAAGAAGTGAAGTCTGATTTAGCAGCAGCAGATTTCGTAGCATTTTTTGGTGACTTCAATTACAGGTTGTTTGGTATAACCTACGACGAAGCTAGAGACTTGATATCACACAGATCTTTTGATTGGCTTAGAGAAAAGGACCAACTTAGAGCAGAGATGAAAGAAGGAAAAGTGTTCCAAGGAATGCGTGAAGCTTTAATTACCTTCCCACCTACTTACAAATTCGACAAGAATAAGCCAGGTCTAGGAGGTAAGCTAGAAGATTTCAAATCTCTCCTGATTCCTCTTTATGAATCTGTTAACTCTTAACACAAAGATTTGAACCGCTCTGTTCCTATCTGCAGGTTATGATTCAGGAGAGAAAAAGCGAATACCCGCTTGGTGTGACAGAGTTATATACAGAGATAACCAAGCAGCCCCACTTTCTAAATGTGGACTGCATTGCCCTGTAGTTTCGTCTACTCTAGTGTATGTTCCATCACCATTTTCTCACTTTTTCTCTTTCTCTTCTAGCCTTCCCACGCCATGATTGTGATCTTACAGGTACGAAGCTTGTATGGATGTGATTGAGAGTGATCACAAACCAGTGCGTTGCAAATTTCATGCGAACATAGCTCATGTAGACAAATCTGTCCGAAGACAGGAAATGGGGAAAATAATAAAATCCAATGAGAAAATCAGATCCATCTTCGAGAACCTCAAATCGTGTCCAGAAACAACTGTGAACACCAACAGCATTCTTCTTCAGAGTCAAGATGCAACCATTTTAACAATCACAAACAAATCAAGCACGAGTAGAGCCATCTTCAGCATCGTCTGCGCAGGTCAGAGTACTAATAAAGAGGAACCTGCGCTTCATCTTAGAGGCTCCTTTGGTTACCCTCGCTGGCTCGAGGTTTGCTTATCAATATTTTGTGTATTCCATTACCACTTTCCAATTCACAAGATTTAATGACCACAAGAACATTCTTCAGGTCTGTCCTGGAGCTGGGATGATAAAACCAGATTGTTCAGTAGACGTCAAGATTCATCACGAAGACTTTCACACCTTAGAGGCTTATGTCGATGGCATCCCACAGAACCACTGGCATGAAGACACTCAAAATAAAGAAGTGGTTCTTCTGGTAAACATCTGGGGAAGCTGCTCCACTACAACAACAAGCCACTCTGTCAAAGTCCGCCATAGCTTCTCAGCTAGATTACCTATTATTCAACCTAATCCCAGATCCACCAGCATGACAAAGAATCTAGAAGGCTCCCATCGTTACCGGACAGATGGAAGCACCAGTCACAAACACCGATGACTATACAACTCTAGCTAGATCATAGGCAGGTGTTGGAGCAGAAAACCTTCATAAACAAATGCATCCAGACTTAGTAGGAGATCAATTTTCTTATTCGCAAGCTTGGAAACAATCCAACCTTGTGACTTAGAAGATTTGTATTTCATTAGATTTAAGCTTTCTTCATTCGCATTCTTTGATTCTTTTGATGTCAGAAAATAGTGTAGATACAAGATACAATCATATGTATACAATTTTACTCTTACATTACATTTTCGTTTCCGAGAGTCTCTAACATATCTCTTCTTGTCTTGTCTGGTTCAGGTACTGTCTTCAAAGAGCATACATTCTCTTGTTATATTCACCATTCAAAATCTCAGAATCAGAAGGCATACGTGACATAGAAAACGACTGTGACTTACTCCTCTCTTTCCTTATACTCCTCAGCTTAGATTCCTCCATTCTATGCATAATCACACAGTAACACATAGCACCAATTGTTGTAAGCATAATTGTGCTACCGATAACAGTTGCACAAATCGCCAGCCACATCTCCTCCTTGCCCACAACAATATACGAGAGAGAAACAAAGGCAATAGATATGAACAAACAAGCACACCACATGAGTTTGTTAATCACAAACACAAGCTTCTTCTTTGCCTTTTGCTCAATCACCACAACTGAAGTCTGCACCACAACAACAGCCAAGGATATAAACAGCGCCAAGCTGTCAAAAACAAAGAAGACGAGAAATGGAACTTTGTTAGCTATATGAGCTTGTCCTAGCAACGATCCTTTTGAAACATCTTCTTCATATTGACCAGGTACAGTGAAAATGGCTGCAAAAGCTACTGTGGCAATAAGAACAGCCACAACAGTTGCTGAGTTTATAGCGTTGTTGAGACCACTAATGTGTAGCTTCTTGAGTCTCTTTGCTATGTTCTGGACTCTGACACCGGTCTGCCGTGACTGCTGAAGCTGAGATTGTACTTCATGTTTTATGTCGCTAACCGTCTGTTTAAGCTGCTTAGCTGGATTCTGAGGCTTCCCTAGATCTTTGGCTGTAGCAGCTCCTGCTTCTTTCAGAACTGATACAAGCTCTGCATTTCCTAACTTCTCAGCAATATCGAGCGGCGTATATCCAGCTTTGTTTATTGGATTGAGGTTAATACCATCAAAAGATATCAAACACCTCACTATCTGCACACAAATCAATCAAAACAAGGATGAGAATCTGCAATTTCAAGCTTAGATGCATCTAAGAACACACTTTAGTAAGCAGAAGATACCTTAGTTCGTCCCTTGTTTACAGCAATGTGCAACGGAGTATTTCCTTTGTTATCTTCAACACTCAAAACCGCAACATCAGGTTTCACTAACTCAATAACAATCCCATCATTTTGACCTTTTACAGCCATGTGAAGAGCAGTTTGACCTTTCTTATCTGTTCTAAATCCAATGCTTGGATCTTTACCTATCAAGGATTTAACAACTTCCACATGTCCCATCCTTGCTGCAGAATGAAGTGCAGTTTTGCCATTGTTCTTAGCTATCTTAGCTAAATTAGAATCTGTCTCCAGAAGAAGATTCACCACATCAATATGTCCTTGTGTTGCAGCTGTATGCAATGCAGTTGTACATGATAAATCTGTAGTCATGGCTAAGTTTGGGAATGTATCCAAGAGCTTCTTCAACACCTCTGCAAATAGACACAGGCCCAAGATTTGCATCAAGACCTGGATTTTCACAGGATAAAGAGGATTTAATATGGGAACTGAAGAAAGTAAAGTAAGATCTTACCAAGATGACCTTGCTTAGCTGCAACATGGAATGAATCAAACCCATTCCTAGCTGCAATTGATGCAGTTTCAAGATCCATATGCATCAACAACTCTACAATAATCATTGAATTCCCATTCTCTGCTGCAGTATAAAGTGGAGTTTCTCCTTCTAGATTCTGCTTTGATAACAACTCTTTTAAACCTTCACCACCATTGCAACCTTGAATCAGCTCTTTAACCTTACCTAAGTTCCCAGTTCGAGCTGCAATATGAAGAGAAGAGTCTCCTCTTTTACCAGGTGACTCACTCTTCTTCCTCCTTTCACCACTACCACCACCAATAAAACTTAGCTGCCTCTCCATCACTGCACGGAAGCTTGGGAGTTTCTCCATAACTCCATGTTTAATCAGAGGTTTTGTATGAATCTGATCTTCTTCTTTTACACCTCGAAAACTTTGTTGCTTCTCCATTGATTTTCTAAATCTACTTGGCTGATTCTCTATATCTACACCTTGGAAACTAACTTGCTTCTCCAAAAGTCTCCCTTTTCTTGGTGATTTCTCCATCGTCATAGGCTTTAACTGATCCTCTTCTTGGGTTATACCATCAAATCCCTGCTTCTTCTCCATCATAGTCATGCTAATACTTTAACTTTTTCGTCGTTATCAACAAATCATACCACAAATCTGAAATTGAACAAATAAAAACCCTAATCTAATTACAACCCCAACCCAAATCTAAAGAAACAAACTTTGTTTGCATCAGCCAGAAGAATCCATCATAGCAAGACGAAGAAGAAAAACCCCCAACTTTACGAAATTAGTAGATTTCTAGTGGGAATCTGCCTAAGTTGTGAATTTTATCAAATTGAGAATGATCGAAAAGAATAATCAGATTGAAAGCTGATTAAGTCCTTGAGTAGACAGAAAAAAAACATTGACAAAATCTGGGGAACCCAAAAGCTCGGATTTCAACGAGGGTTTGAAAAAAGCTTTGGCCTTTTTATGCACCCACCCACGTGTATCAATGGAGTTTGGTCCAAAGACAAAGACGATAAGAAGAAGAAGATGATTGTGTCATGGTTCGTTGAAGAGTTTTAGTAGCCATCGCTCTTTTCTTGCAAAGTGCTTCTTTTTTTTACACGCTTTGACTTCACCTCACTCCAACACTTATATTTTTTTTTTCTTTTTGGAAAACAAAAAAAAGTTATTTCCTGTTTTTCTAAAATAATGCATTTTTTTAATTTTTTTTTTAACATCAGCATTTTTTTTAATCTCTGTATAAAATAATGCATTTATCTATACATTTAGTTATTTACCTATATTTTAAAGGACTAAAATCTATTTAAGTTTTTTAATAAAGATAAAATTAGTTTTGTTAAAGTGTTTTCAATACATAAAAAGTAGAGGAATTACTTAAAATGTCATAATTTAAACATTTTTTGTAAATGTGTCTTTTTGTAGGATTTACTAATTATATACTTAAATCTATTGTTATGATATTTTTGTAAAAAATGTTTGAATGAAGAAATTTTCTAAAAATCAATTATGTAAAATGTCCTAATTTAATACATTTTTCCAAATTTTTTATAAAGCGTGAAGGTATACCACTTATAATATTAGAATGATTAAGACATTTTAAAAAAAAATGCTTGAATGATGATGTTTTTGCAATTCCCCTAAAAAGTATATATAAATCGGTGTTTTGTGAAACGTAATGAGAAGCATTTAAAAGTTATAAAGCTACTATTCAACTATTATATAATTCAATTGAAAGAAGCGACAAAAAATATAATATTCTTTTCATTTTTTCTTCAAGAAAACAATAAATAAATATATGATCCATTTCATGGTGGCTGATAAATGTTTCGCAATCGACAAATTAAGGAATAAACAATAAAAAAAAGTGCACGTGGTCGGCTCATTAATAATTGTCTTGTAATATATAGTTTCAATTATTATGCCTTTTTATTTGCCAAAGTCACATTTATGAAAAGTTTCAAAAATATAATTTAATGTTAATCAGAGGTTAATGCATATGAACCAATCGCTTAAACACCCAATTATACCTTTTTCCATTTATTTTTATCAATTTGATCAAAATCGAATATCAATGTAGCTTTGTCGTCTGGACATCTTTTCAAAAAAAATTATATATTATGTTTATATGTCCTAAATTTTGTTAGAAATTTGAACTAAAAAAATAAAAATAATTCAAACTGTGAAATAAATATATTAAAATGGCTAAATTTTCTTTGTAGATAATCAAAAAATTAGGTACACGTCACACTCAATCAACGGTCTCAATAAAATGAAGTCCACTTGTTCGCTCTTTAGTCTTTAAACGATCCATTGACTCAATTTTAGACAGTGAAGTGCATTAAATAATATAGAAATACAATACAAATTACAAATATCAACTGCAAAATTAGAAAAATGTAATTATAATAAATAAAAATATATATTGTAAATAACACTTAACTTTATTAAATATAAATAAAATATTTTTTTTCCAAAAAAAAAGTATCTCTAAGACTACTCCTAGTTCTTTAGGGTTTGTGCATAAAATGTGTAATGAAACGTTTATACCTTCAAAAGTTGTGTTCCATGGCGATTTGCATCTTGCCTGCAACAGATTTAGCCTATCAATGGAAATGAGTATCCTCGTAGATACTTCGAATCCACTCCAGATTCACGAGCCAACGCAACACGCCCTGTTCTTGCAACCTGCAGCATTGTTCATTTTGATAAACTTAAACACTCATGACACTAACTAATCTATAAACGTAGATTGCAAGACAAAACTACCTCGCAGATGCCGTAAGGCTCCAATAACCTCTGCAATGCAACCATTTTGTCTAGATCCCCAGTAAGCTGTATATACACAGCTAAAAGTATCAGCACCAAATCCAGAAAAACAAAATACTAAAGGATTCCGGTGAAATCCAAATATGTTTTTTGCAATGTGTTTACCTGCAAAGTAATTGTATGATCGGATACGTCTACGGCTACTGCCCTGAAAATATTAGCTATGTCTAGGACATCTCTTCTTGCAGCAGAGTTCACAGCGATCTTTATCAGCATTAGTTCTCTTTCAGCAAAGGGGAAATGGGTAAGATCCCGAACCTGCACGAATACAATACTGCATGTTCAGAAGTTTGTTCATCAAGCTTGTACAACTTCTGATGATAATGACCAATTTTGAGTTGCTGTTTGTTACCTCATGCACATCTACGAGTTTATTAAGTTGCTGAACCAACGTGCTGATTGAATCATCTGTTGCAGGAACAACCGTTGTAATGCGTGAAAGACCTTCGGTTTCAGCATGCCCAACAGCCAGACTCTAAACAAAAAACGAAAAGAGATTAGCCAGCATATCAGCCAATACCAAGAAAAATGTGTTTGTGTCTGTACATGAGTGAGAGAGATAGAGAGTATGCCTGAATATTGTATCCCCTTCGAGCAAAAACACCAGTAATAATATTAAGGACTCCTGGCGCATCATTTACAAGCAAAGATAAAGTGTGCGACTGTAAACCACTCGTCTGAAAGAACAGAAAAGAAGAATTTTGATAAGTAAATAAAAAGACAATAAAGATCTTCTACTATCTGTTATGTAAGCAAATCTGTTAACTAATCAACCATCATAATCACTACAGGGATCTATGTAAATCAATCAATTTCCAACCACAGATGTGTTTACTAATTCGCAACATCAAAGCACACATCATATGACGTTATCTATAAAAGAATTATGTATCTAGATAGGATCTCACTTACATCTCCATCATTGAGAAGACCCCAATGAGCATCAAGAACATGATGCATCTCAAGGTCAGAAGTTGGCTCAACGGGATAAACATCTCCCTACAATAAAAGCAGACATAACTTCAACATTTACTGATTAGCACGGAACAAGCTTTTATTTAGCTATGGCACACCATCCAAAAATGGGAACTGAGGATCTTCAAACTGAAGTTAAGTAAGAGTAAGCTCGGAGGAGATAAGCACATACCCCTGTACTTGTTTCAGTTTTGGGAACCACGGCTCCTTTTTTGCTACCTCGAAGAACACTAACAGGTGCTTGCTCCTTGAGATCTGGATATGATGCTGCTGAAAATCGCCAAAATGGTGCAGTTGCACCCATCTTTTCCCTTCTCAGTGCAATCTGATAACAAATATTTGCAAATTAACTTATACCAATATTAGTGGAAATTCTCGAGATGCCTTTATGTCCATTGAAAGACATGCCTACGAAAAAGATAACTACCAGCACAATCAGGACGATAATTATTGTGTAGGAATCAGAAAAACCATGCAATCCAGTTCGTACAAAATCACTACCTTTCCTGTCCTGGCAATTTCTCTGATATGAAACTTTCTTAAATTTCTTTCAACAGCACGCATTTTTCCAGGATCTCCAGTTACCTGCAAGATTAGTTCAGTAATCAACTCTACAAGAACCCAAATATGTAATTTCGGGAAACCAGAATTGTTGATCCCCCTTCCACATATAAACAATATAATAGATGATCCTTTTTTTCTAACCTCCTAAAACACAAACAACATTTGGAATTTTTCCCACATCAAAGACGAGAGGTGAGGATCACCAGTTCTAAAAGGTCACAAAAAAATCCAACCATTGGATAGAGATCTTACAGTAGATACAACAGCTTTTTATGTCTTCCTATGACTAATTAAAGGATTATAACACAAGTCTGAAACATACCATTGTAAGCAAATATCAAGAGCAGCGCAAGTTATAAGTAGATGTACCTCAATCGTCAATGCATCTTCTGCAATATCAACAATTTTCGCCCGAAATGTGTCAACTAGCCACATGATCTGTAATTCATTATACAGAGGCTAGTCAAGATTTGAAAGAAAATCAAATACTACTTTTGGGTCTCAATCAGTAGCAATCGGATAGCTGAGTAAAATCTAATTTCTACATAGGCAAAGAAGATTACCTCCGCCTTGAATTCCGGACGTGCATTTACTTTCACGAGCATCAGTTCACGCTCCACTTGTGGTTCACTTGAGATATCTTCAACCTAATTGGCAAGTCATAGTTCAGGGAGTGAAAAATAAAACTTTTGAATATATAATTTCCGACACAGAATCATGCAAAAGAGCACAAACCAACATCTTACTTAGTCCTTCGAAATCGATTAAAATAAAAAAGTATGAAGAAGCAAATTAGTTGATGTGTAAAGATGCTGATCAAGACACAACTATAAGGGAGAAAATGATAGCCACAAGTAGAGTATTTACAACCTTTAGAACATTAACGAGTTTCTGAAGTTGCTTGATGACTTGCTCAAGTACCATTTCAGTTCCGCAGACAACTATGGTGAAGAGAGCCTTGTCTCTGTTCAGACCAACAGCAAGACTCTCAATATTGTACCCTCTCCTCGCAAAAACCCCCGCAATCCTATTAATCATTCCGCTTTCATCTCCTACAAATACTGATATCGCATGTTTCCTCACCCTGCTATAACGTGCAGAAGAAACGTCAGCGATAGGCACGGTTCAGGTAAGGATATCATCGTTTTAAACCACAAAATCATCAATGTGTCGTCGCCATCCAGTTAATATCGATCAATTTAAAACAAAATTGCATGAAACAGATTATTTCCAGATTATATAAATCGAGAGTTTTATATCAAGTCAAACCATTGAATAGAATCGGAAAGCATAGGAAACGCCGAAGGAAACGAATTCAGAGAAATGAAGAGTACTTCGATTTTGGAGTTGCAGATGAAGATGCGGATAGAGATACATCAGGTATATTCTCACCAACGCTTCTAACGAATCCTTCCATTCTCTTACAAATGTCAACGCCACTATTCAAAGATTTGCCCATGGGATAGGAAATCTTCCCCGGGTACGATACCGAATTCGAGGATCCAAGAGTGGGAAAAGAATCGGTACATGAAGTACTCAAGTATCGAAAGGAAGCATAAGAACTCGTAGAAATGGCCGCCATCGAAGAGCGAAGTTAGAGTAGCTACTGAAAACTGAGGATTAAAGACAATTGGACTGTGAAAAAGAATAGAGATCGAGGCAACTCCACAAGCAAGACAGAAAACGCAAACGCAAACGCGATTTGAAAGGCTAACACATGGCGTAGTATAAAAGCCCAAAAGGCCTAAATGGTGGACACGTCGGCCCAATTTTATCTGATTAAAAGGGACCAAAATGTCAATATAAAAAGTTTACGGTCAATTTCATAATTTATAAAATAAAACTTCCCGTTAAAGACGCTAAAACAAGTGGACCTGGATTTCAGGCCGGGAAATTGATAGATAGTAATGATTGAAAGCGAAAGTCAAACTAAAGTCTTCTCTCCGAATCGGAAACAGACGATGCCAATAATTAATTATCTTGTAAATCAAATAAAGTAGAAATTAAAATATTTGAAAATTTTAATTATTCAAGAACCAACGCGTATCGAGCGGATCGCATATAAAGAGTCCCCAGATCAAGATTTTTTTTCGTCCCATCAAGAAGAAAATGGCAGAAGAAGACAAATGAGAGGAGAAGATTGACAAATCGAAGAATCCGAAGAGATGGCGAATATCACGGGGAAGATAAAGCGTGGGATATCGAGGCAATTCTCTACTGGATCGCTTCGTCGTACGCTGAGCCGTCAATTTACGCGTCAAGCATCACATGATCCTCGCCGGAACAATATGCGTTTCAGCTTCGGCCGGCAGTCATCTCTTGACCCGATTCGCCGTAGTCCTGATGGTTCTAGCCGTCCGCAGCTTTCCGTCCCCGATAACCTCGACGCCACTATGCAGCTTCTCTTTGTTGCTTGTAGAGGAGACGTTGAAGGCGTTCAGGATCTGCTCGACGAAGGAATTGACGTTAATAGCATCGATCTAGACGGTCGTACGGCTCTCCATATAGCCGCCTGCGAAGGCCACATCGATGTCGCGAAGTTTCTCCTCACCAGGAAGGCCAACATCGATGCTCGTGATCGTTGGGGAAGCACGGTAATGTGATTTCTTATTTCATGACCTAATTTCAATTGCATTAGGATTTCATTCAATTTTCGTCTCTGTGAAAATTCTAGATAGAATTGTCTATTGGTTTCTCGTTTAAGCTTTTCATCTGAAATTTGGTTTTGTTGGGGATAGGCAGCCGCTGATGCTAAATACTATGGGAACATGGATATTTACAACCTTTTGAAGTCCCGAGGAGCAAAAGTTCCGGTATGCTTTCATTTCACAGCTCCAGCTTTCTTCCCTTTTCTATCTCAATGTGTTTAGTTACGTTTCCTTATTCGCTTTTAGAGAACAAGTAGGACACCAATGGTTGTAGCAAATCCTCGTGAAGTTCCAGAATACGAACTAAATCCAATAGAACTTCAAATCCGAAAGGGTGATGGTATCTCCAAGGCAAGAGATCTTTGCGCCTCTCTCATATAATAACTTCGTTTTCTATTTCTTGTATTTAACAAATGGCTACATCACTTTTTCACATTCCAGGGAACATATCAAGTGGCTAAATGGAACGGGACTAAGGTGTCTGTAAAGATACTTGATAAGGATTGCTACAAGGATCCTGAAAGCGTGTACGTTTCCTATGCTCTCTTTCCCTCTGTGTTTGAACTTCTTCACGTAATCTATAGATTGTTGATCGTTGTGTTTTGCTTATCTGATTCCACAGAAACGCCTTTAAACACGAACTTACCTTATTTGAGAAGGTTCGTCATCCAAATGTTGTGCAATTCGTTGGAGCTGTTACTCAAAATGTCCCCATGATGATTGTGTCTGAGTATCATCCTAAGGTAAAGCTTCTTCATTCCTCTCTCTTTTCGCCTTACATAGATTCTGTTTATATACGAAGCTGAAGTGTAAGTTAAAAAGATTCTTATGCTGTCACTTTTTATCCTCCAGTTTATAGATTAATAATTAGAAAGATTAAATGTAAGATTAAGCAATCTTTGTAAGTCTTGGAAATGATTTTCTCGGTTTGGTGATAACTTTCAGGGTGATCTTGGGGGCTATCTTCAAAAGAAAGGACGTCTCTCTCCATCTAAAGTTCTAAGATTTGCACTTGATATAGCCAGGCAAGTGTCTTTTCATTGCAAGATTTCGTTCATGGACCAATGCTCTGCGTATACAAATTACAATGTAAGACATGTTTTTATAATCTTCTTACATATTCATTTGACTCTTTTTCTCAGGGGAATCAATTACCTTCACGAGTGTAAACCAGAACCAATTATCCATTGTGATCTGAAACCCAAGTAAGATAAACTAAATAAAGAAGCCTCTGCAGATTAACTTTATATGTTTCTTTAGATCCCTTTTATCTAATTTTTGCAACTTTTTGTAAGGTGCCAGAAATATAATGCTCGATAGTGGGGGACACTTGAAGGTTGCCGGATTTGGATTGATAAGAAATGCGAAATCATCATCTGATAAATCCAAAATCTTTGATGCCGCACCACATTTAGAACCATCAATAAGTAGTCAATGCCTACTTCCTTCTAGTCACCCCAATAAGCGTCAGTATATAATGATACTCTAATCATTGTTCTCAGATTACTGTATGGCACCCGAGGTTTATAAAGATGAAGTATTTGACAGAAGTGCAGATTCTTACTCTTTCGGTGTTGTGTTATACGAGGTGCCTTTCAGCTTTGTACTACTTTCACTTTTGTGAAGTTTCTCCAACAACTCTTTGATTTATTTCATTAATTCTCAGATGATTGAAGGAGTACAACCTTTCCATCCAAAGCCCGCAGAAGAAGCATTGAAACTAATGTGTTTGGAAGGAAAAAGACCGTCTTTTAAAACCAAGATGAAAAATTGTCCCCCGGAGTTGAAAGAGTAAGTTTACCAAAAATTTATCAGCTTTATAACATAAACTGCAGAGCGTATTCTCACAATTTATGTAAAACAGATTGATAGAGGAATGCTGGGATGAGGAAGCGGTTGTTAGGCCGACATTTTCTGAGATCATAGTTCGACTAGACAGAATCTGTAAACAGTGCTCAAAGCAAGGATGGTGGAAAGATACGTTTAAATTACCTTGGTAAAAAAATTCTCTTACCAATCCTTTCTCGTTTATATGTTTTGCAGTCTTAGAATCGCTCGATTCTTATAAAAAAAGTTGGATAATCTTGCAGGAAATAGATTATACAAACACCATTACAGGGACAACACAAAGACACGAGGAACTTCAGCAATTCATTGTTTACTATAAAAATCGGTACAAAGAATACAAAAGAAAAAGAACTTTCCTCAGATTTGCCACCGTCTTCTTGTCTTATAAGTCACATTGTATAATGCATACCACAGGCTATTATATAGTCCTCGTTGCTGCCCAGAACCGAGCATTTTTAATGTATCATATATATGTTGTAGCAAGAAAGCTCCTTTGTTCTCATTATGTCTCATTTTTAACACAAAGCTCTTATATGAATTTGTTTGCAGGTAAAAATCAAGCCACCAGAGAATCTCACAGACAAAAGACATCGATTCTTATTAAGGTAATAAACAGAAACTAACACTTGTTCTCTCAGTTTCAATGATCAGTTCAAAATAGCAACAAACTCTTCAATGCTCTTGTCAGAGCTACCTCCTTCAGAGATAGCCTCACAAGCCAACTCCTTCAACTTCTCTGCATTCTTCCTCATCTCTTTCCCTTTCTCTCCCTCCATAACTTCCACCAAACATCTCACAATCTCTTCCTTAGTCACAAAACCATCTCCATCGGTCTTAACCCTGAGCCCGATCTTCCACACATCCTCTATAAACTTTGCATTAGTTGGCTGGTCTGTCCATTGTGGCATCCCAATCAATGGCTTCCCTAAGCAAAGTGCCTCCAAAGTTGAGTTCCAGCCACAGTGTGTGATAAAACACCCAACTGATTCATGTGCTAGAACCTCTAGCTGAGGAACCCACTTAGCCACCAGTCCATAATCTTTCTCCAAAGCCTCTTCAATGAAACCAGACGGTAACTTGCTTCTCTCGGTCTCTCGAGCTGACCACAAGAAGTTGTAACCGGTCTCTAGAAGCGCCATAGCAATTTCCTTCATCTGTTTCTCATCCAAAGCAACCAAAGTCCCAAACGCCACGTAAACCACCGACTTCGCCGGTTTATTCCCTAACCACCTCACAACAGACTCGTCCGGTTCTGTCTTGAAGTCCCCAAGATCGTAATCTTTGTCTCCCGGTAACCGTTTGTCCAAGAACTTCGACGGAACCACTGGTCCAATGTTTTTCACCGGCCACTGATCACCCATCCATTTCATAACCTGTCAAAAATATTCACAAACTATTTCACTAAACTACCCTTTCTCAAAACTCAAAACCATAAAAATCCAAACCTTAACTACCTTAGGTTCAAGTTGATCAAAGGAGTTGCAGAGAATGCAATCAGCTCGTCTCAAATTCGAGAACTGGCTAACCACACAGTCAAATAAAAGAGGATACGACCCTTTTTCACAAGCAAACGAAGGCAAATCATTCTGACTTAACAACGGAAAACCCGGGAACGACGCAATCGTTGGATGCTCTGGTTTATCAATAGGAACATCATAGGAACCTTCATTGATATGATAGTACACAAGGCTAGCTAACCATGGTTGAGTAAAATAAGCTACAACATATAATCCCAACTCCTTAGCCACATCCAATGCAAACGGCACAAATGGATCATATATAAGAGTTTTTGGAGGATTCTTCGACAACTTCTCACTACATATCACAAAAAAAAACAAGATCAAACAAAACACATCTAATTCTCCAATCTCAAATATGTCTTAACAAATTCATTAAAAAACACTTACTTAGAGATGAATTGAGAGAGACTACGAGTAGTAGAGTCAATGAAACGTTGAGGATCTTTGAACTTGGAGAGAGGGTGTTCTTGTGGAAGGAAACCGTCGTGGATTGTGTGGACAGTGATGGAGTAATCGCCGGAAGTGTAAGGCTCACGGTGGTTATTGGAGGCTATGATAAGTGAGACCGTAAGGCCTTTAGTGGATAAACGTTTTGAGAATTGAATCATTGGGTTAATATGACCTTGTAATGGATATGGGAAGAGTAGCACGTGACCGCCTTGACCGTTTGCTTCACCCATTTTTTTGTGTATTTGGTCCTAAGCTAAAGAACAATATATGACTCTATATATACAAGAGTTTATATCAAAGTTGATAAATTTAAAGAAAGCTTTGTAAGTTAGTGAAGAGATATTTTTAAGTTATTTTTGTTTTAATTTGGAAAATTATAAATTTTAAGGAATATAGTGGTAGTTGTTAACAAAATTATAAAGGTATGATTATGAAGGAATAATTAAATATTTGTAGATTTTTTTCAAATTAATTAAAGTAAATGTGGCTATGATATTTATTTTTGCAATTTTCAAGTTTCCAATAAGCAGTTTATAAAACGTGAAGGAGAAGATGAAACAAAGAAGGGAGGAGATTAGGTGAGCTTGGTTCGATGCTACCTTTTAAATAATTTATGTTTTTTTTTTGTGGATCATATTTTTTGGTTGTACTTGTGGTCACTTATTTCCTATAATTTAGTATTTTATTTGGATATAATTTGTTGTTTTACGATATTTATGATACAAAACGTAAAATTATCAGCGTTAAAAAAAACCGTTAAATTATCATTTATTTAAAATATAAGTTTTTTACTGTTTTGTTTAATTTGTGAAATGATCAAAAAATCAATAAAAAAATTCTGTTAATGAAATCAGGATTCCATTTCAAAAAATACAGTATCGCAAAAGGTCTTATAATAATTAATAACTTTTTTTTCTACAACAAATAATTAATAACTCAAAAAAAAAACCTGAAGTTAAGTTCATATAATAATGATGTTAACAAAAAAAGTTCATATAATCTGCAGAATAATTACTGCAAGCTCGAGAGAAGCTTACACAGAAAAAAAAAAGAAGCCAAAAACTAAGTTAAAATCTGCAAAATACCAGAAATTAAATGAAAACCGTCAAAGAATTAACAAATAAAATCAGCAAAACCATTCTCCATAGCTTTCACCAGTTTCTCAAAGTAGACTTTGGTAACTTTAGTCAAATCAATAGTATTCGTCTTGAATTTACTAAAAGCTTGTATCCTGTCCACTTCTTTCTCCAGACATTCACGGAGTTTCTCTAAACTAGATTCAGCTTCTCTTTGAAAATTCTCAAACCATTGTTGCTTATCATGTTCATTTTCAGACATATAATATCCATATACATATGTCCACTTCAAGACTCTTCTCCATTCAATTACCTGAAGCCACGCCTCTCTTTCAAAGATGTTTTCAGATTCTTTGTTTTTTTCTTTCAATAATACCAAATTCAGTTTCCTCACTTTTATCATAGCTACGTTACTTAAACTTTGATGATGTAACCATCCTTCATGGTAACGTAAATAGCTCTTTGACCATACCCTCATTGGCTGATTTGTTCTTCTTTGGTTACAACTTCCTCCATTATAGCTACAAATACAATCCCAACAAAGACAATCCCAACAAAAGTCATATCCACATGATATACATCTCATGTGCTTACATCCACCATTCTGTTCAATTGGGACTTTACACTTAGGACAAGGCTTTGTATTAGCAAGTATCCAACATCTGTTACCAGATTCTTCTCTGTTTTTTAATAACCATTCACAAGCTGTGTCACAATCTACAGGACTATGAGCTTCTTGACTACAATTCCAGCAAAAATTACACAAACATAAACAAGTAACATCATAACAAGAAACTCCAGTTTTACTCACAGTCCGTGGCATAGCAAATTCAATCACATAATCACAACTTGGATCAGGACACCACATCATATTTTTCTTGCTTTCAACATAAGATCTAATAAAAAACGAAGAGTAAATACTCTTATCCTCCATAGTTGTGAATCTATCAACTATATCATGACCAACCACAGCAGAACACTTATGTAGAGGACATTTAAGCAACAAACAACCTATACCATCACATTTGATGCTATTTTTGATATATGAAGTCCAGCAAGTATTGCAGAAACGATGACCACAAGATAAAGTTGAAATTTCTTTACCAGGATGCGAATCAAAGCATATCCCACATTCAAATTCTTTATCAACACGAGCTCGATAGTCGAATATACCAACGATTCTTCGAACGTTTTGTTCATCAAATAACCAATCATCATAAATTTCACTAACATTCCAGTGATAGTGAAGAAGCAGGATCCTAGCTTCGACTTCAGTTACAAAGAGAACCGTCGAAACTCGTTCGATTTCATTTGTCTGAAGACTTTGAATCTTTGTGTCGTTCAAAACAACGTAATTAACAATATCGTCTTCTTTACAGAATATTTCAGCTTCCGAATCCATGACTGAACGATGAAATCAGTTTCAGAGAGATGAGATATTCGTTGATTATAAAAAAAAGTAAACACAGCTTCTCCTTCCATATGAAACCCATTTGAAAATGCTTAAAATGCATTTAAATATTTAATGAATAATAAAAAATACATCTCAGATTTCGTAACTAACCCCTATATCCATAAGTATCAAAGATTTCCATATCTTAAATACCCTAATTTTCGCACTTGAAACTGAAATCAAAATCGTCGCCGAAAATATCCCTAACCCGATCAATAGATTTCACGAAATCAAAACAAAAGGAAAGCGAACTGAAATTCATTCGATTTTACAAAACCTACAATAAAATCTTATCTCTTTTCGAGTCACTGTAGTTTTCCGGCGAGTTTAAGTTTCCCATAAGCCCAGACGACGACGAGCCTCCCGTCGCCGTTGACTCTCGCACCGTTTTTCTCCTCCGGTTTAGTTTTGCTATTTTTAAAGTGGTCTAAATATTATACCAAAACGCACCGTTTACTTTAAGATGACGGACGTTAGAGCGTTTAACGGAAGAAAAGATAGGTTTTGTTTTGCAATTTAATCACAAACACAACACAAACACATTTCAAATTCTTAAAAAAACTTCAAAGAAAAATCACTAAAGCATCACAAATTCGACATTTAATCAACTAATCAATTAGTTTAAGCAGTGATTTTCGCAACAAATTCATCAATATTCTTATCAGAATCTCCTCCTTCACACAAAGCTTGACGAGCAAACTCCATTAATCTCTTAACATTTTCTTTAATCTCTTTCCCTTTCTCGGACATTTCCTCCATAACTTCACCAACACATCTCACAATCTCTTCCTTTTTCACAAACCCATCTTTCTCAGCTTTTACTCTAACTCCAACCTTCCACAAATCTTCTATAAACTTAGCATTTGTAGGCTGATCACTGTAAGCAGGCATCCCAATCATAGCCACACCTAAACTCAAAGCTTCCAAAGTTGAATTCCAGCCACAATGTGTAAAGAAACAACCAATTGATTCATGAGCAAGAACTTGTAATTGAGGACTCCATGTCACTATTAACCCTTTCTCACCAATTTCCTCTATGTAATTCTTTGGAAGCTTCTCTGTTTCTGTTTCTCTAACTACCCATAAGAAGTTATGACCGGTTTGTGCTAAACCGGCTGCGATTTCGGTCATTTGGTCGTCTTTTAGGACGGCTAAGCTTCCAAAAGAGACGTAGATTACTGAACCGGGTGGTTTAGAGTCAAGCCAGTCAAGGCATTCGTTGACTTGGGGGTTGAATAAGCTGACTCCATAGTCTTTGTCTCCGGTTAAGCGTTTGTCTAAGTACATCGATGGAATCATTGGTCCTATGTTCTTAACCGGCCATTGTTTCTCCATCCATTTCAATATCTGACCAAAAAATAAATTTAATTTTCTTATGTTCGCTTTGTAAAAATACTTAATTACTATGTAATTAGTTGTTTGCAATTAAATATACTACTCGTATTTTTGTTATAGTTTTCCTACATTAAACTGATGTTAAAAACAGCAAAATCAAATAAATTGCATTATTTCACTTTAAAACTGTCTGTTGGGGGTGGTTTAAGTCATTTATGGATAAACAGTACATTTTTGCAGTTTTGTCAATTATTACAATATGACTTTTTCATTATGAAACCAACCACACCAAAAATTGTTGTCTTTAAAGCTGCAATGATTTTTCGTTATTTAATTTATAAAAAAAATTGAAGAAATGTATTATAATCATTTTTATTTCTTTAAATTTAAAGAGTTATTATTCTCATTTAAAAAAAATATACTTGTGGATTTTCAATTTTTTTAAATAGATTAAAAAAAATATATAATATATATATATATATATTACTAAAAAATTTAAAAAAATCATTTTAGTCTTTAAACAGTTATATAAAAATTCTAACATTATATTTTCTTGGAGTACAACCTTTCTTAATTTAATTTGATGGAGATAGTTAAATTAAAAAAAATCTATAAAACAAAAGTATACTATCATTTTATAAAAAAACGTAAGAGAAACAGAAGAAAAATATACTAGAATATTAAAATTTATAATAAATAGAATATTTGTCATTAGTTATCATTTATGTAACATATAACTCAATTTGATAGGGACGCATGTCTAAAAAACATATACCTAAAATCCTCTCTAATAATTAAAAGGTACACAACTCCACACGTATGACATTAATTTTTATAAGATTATTAAATAACACAAAAATTCTTGACCTTGGGATTTTCGCCTAATCCAAAAAGGCAAAATAAAGCTATATGATTTTTTTTGGCCTATTATATACATCCTTTAGGCCAGACCGTCAATAATTTAATAACTACTGTTTAATTTTAATTATGAAATTGAATTAAATCGTTTATTATCGTCTCGAATTAAATTGAGAAAAAGAGTTATAATTTGTAAAATTCAGAAATTACCTCGACTTCGAGTTTGTCGAAAGAGTTAACAAGGAAGAAGTCAACGTGGTCAACATTAACGAACTGGCTAGAGATAAGCTCAAACAATGGGCGGCATAGACTATTGTTATAAAGGAAGACAGGAAGGTCATAGCCTTTTAAAGGAGGCAAAGACGGTAAAACGACATCGTTTTCAAACTCCTTAAACTCACCACGCAAGAAATGAACATAGAGAGCGTTAACAGCAGAAGACTGAGTAAAAAACGACGCCGCAGCAACTCCGGGGTATTTTCGGCAAACATCAAGTACCCAAGGCATACAAGAGTCGTAAACGACAGCGTTTGGTTTCGGATCCATTGAGTTTATAAGTTGTGAAAGACTTTGAGAAACTCTTTCCTCAAACTGTGAAAAATACTCCGGAGACGAATCTGTTGATGGGTGACCTTCTTCGAAACCATCTTCAAGAGGAACAAAGGGAATTTCGAAGGCGGTGGAGACGGTGGTTGCGGTGGTGGCACGGCGGAGGATAGAGTTGTGAGTGGAGGAAGTGGTTAGAAATGTGACGGAGATGTTTTTGAAGAGAAGACGTTTTGAGAATTGAAGAAGAGGATTAATATGTCCTTGAATTGGAAACGATAAGACTAAAACTTTTCCTTTTGATTCTTCTCCCATTTTTTTTTTTGTTTGTGATAAAGAAATGTGTTTTATGTTATGCATTTTGTTTGTTTTTATAAGTTCGAAAATAGAAAAATTAATGGACCGTAATTTTTTACTGTTTGGATTTTTTTTTTTGTTAATGATAAATATTGGTAAAGTATTTCGTAGGCCTTTGTTAATACCTAATTTTTATCAATTAATTTTCTATGACCACGAGGTCCACGACACTAATTATTAACCCCACTATTCAAATTAATTAATGTTTAATAAATGTTTATAACATAGATCTAGAACCCGTGATGATATGTTGATTTGATCAGAGATCCCCCTCGTTCATTTTTTTTTTTAATAATGATTTTAAATATAAAAAAATACAGATTATTATTTCGAAAAAAACTTTATATTTTAAAAACTTTACACTTCACTGGGGTTAAGAGATTGAAATAATAAAATAATTTTTTTTCCCAAAATAATTTTATTTAAATTAACAAAAAAAATATACATTTTGATATATATATATATGTTCCGCATTTATATTTTTTTCGTAAGATAAGAGAGACATAGCAGTGATATTTTTGTAATCTTCCGCAGAGGAACACTGCCGTCAAATCATATCAGTTGACATCATTGCTTACATAAGCACACACAGAACACTGCAAAAAAACTTAAATTTATAAGGCCCTACTTCTCACTTAGAATAAGACCTGGCCCAATTTAAGCCCATTAAGAACATAAAGAGCATAACATTTATTGCAACTGAAAACTATATGTTACAAACACAAACACATTTTAAATCCTTAAAAACCTTCCCAGGCCATCATTCAAATTTTGATAAGCTGTTCATTCAATTTTTGTGGTGATTTTCGCAACAAACTCATCAATGTTCTTATCAGAACTACCTCCTTCAGACAAAGCTACACGAGCAAACTCCATTAACCTCTTTGAATTTTCTTTAATCTCTTTCCCTTTCTCAGACGTTTCCTCCATAACTTCACCAACACACCTCACAATCTCTTCCTTTTTCACAAATCCATCTTTCTCTGTTTTAACTCGAACCCCAACTTTCCACACATCTTCAATAAACTTCGCATTTGTGGGCTGATCACTTGAAGTAGGCATCCCAATCATAGCAACTCCTAAACTCAAAGCTTCTAATGTCGAATTCCATCCACAATGTGTAACGAAACAACCAATTGATTTATGAGCAAGAACTTGTAATTGAGGACTCCATGTTACTATTAACCCTTTCTCACCTATTTCCTCTATGTAACTCATTGGAAGTTTCTTAGTTTCTGTCTCTCTAACTACCCATAAGAAGTTATGACTGGTTTGCGCTAAACCGGCTGCGATTTCGGTCATTTGGTCGTCGTTTAGTACGGCTAAGCTTCCAAAAGAGACGTAGATAACTGAACCGGGCTGTTTGGAGTCAAGCCAATCAAGACATTTGTTGACTTGAGGGTTGAATAAGCTGACTCCATAGTCTTTGTCTTCTGTTAAACGTTTGTCTAAGTAGATTGATGGAATCATTGGTCCAATGTTCTTAACCGGCCATTGTTTCTCCATCCATTTCAATACCTCAAAACCAATAAATAAATAAATTTTTCCATATTTACTTTTCAAAATAATTAATTACTATGAACAATGAAATTACACCATTTTTTTACCTTAGACATCATTTATAATGTTTAAAATAATAATTAACTACTATGAATAATTATTCGTTGAATAATTATTCTTGTACCTTAAATTAATGTTAAAAAAAGAAATAAACAAAATCAAATCAATTGCACCCTGCGATTTTATGTTTGTCTATCCAAAGACTAAAAAATAGAGAGCTAAATGAGTTTTAAATCGGACCGTCAATATTATTTAGTTTGTCCATATAACCTACATATTTATTCGATTATGTAATTATATTAATTAACCTAATTCACAAATAATACTATATTCAAACAGAAAAACAGCAGTCTTCCTGTTTATTCTGATTACAAATATAATTAATTGTTTATTTTGCGTCTTGATTAATAAATGAGTGGTTAGATTCGTAAAATTGATAAAATTACCTCGACTTCGAGTTTGTCGAAAGAGTTAACCAAAAAGAAGTCAACGTGGTCAACATTAACGAATTGGCTACAGATGACCTCAAGTACTATCCGGTTTAGACTATTGTTGTATAAGAAGACAGGAAGGTCATAGCCTTTCAAAGGAGGCAACGAGGGTAAAACGACATCGTCTTGCAACTCTTTAAATTCACCACGCAAGAATTGAACATAAAGTGCATTAACAGCAGAAGACTGAGTAAAAAACGAAGCAGCAGCAACTCCGGGGTATTTTCGGCAAACATCAAGTACCCAAGGTAAACAACAATCATAAACGACAGCGTTTGGTTTCGTAACCATTGAGTTTATAAGTTGTGAAAGACTTTGAGAAACTCTTTTCTCCATCACTGAAAAATACTCAGGAGTCGCTACAGTTGATGGATTACGATCTTCGAAACCATCGTCAAGAGCAACGAATGAGATCGGGAAAGCGGTGGAGACGGCGGCTGCGGCGGTGGCACGGCGGAGGATAGAGTTATGAGTAGAAGAAGTGGTGAGAAATGTAACGGAAATGTTTTTGAAAAGAAGACGTTTTGAAAATTGAAGAAGAGGATTAATATGTCCTTGCATTGGAAATGATAACACTAAAACATTTGATTTTATTTCTTTTCCCATTTTATTTTTTTTAATTGTACTTTATGTTTTTTATTTGGTCTGTTTGTTTGGTTATATATAGTATATGAAGGGAGATTTTGATTTGGATACTAAACCGTGTATGACGCATCATAATTGGTATCTACGGTAAACACGTGTTTTTAATATGGTTCGTTAATTGTGTAAATAATTTTACAACGTTGGTTGTTCTATCAAGAGTCAAGACACAAGGGGGCATACGTCATATACCGGTACTAGTATATATGATGATGTCATTGCGCTTACCTAAGCACAAAAAGAAAAATTAAAATCTTTATAAATATATCCGACCCATATTTTAATATTGAATTAACTCTAGCCCAATAAGCCCATTAATGAAAACAATCAGGCCCAACAAATATTTGCTTAACCCTTCAGAAGGTACCCTTCAGGGTTTAAGGTTTATGCTTTAGGCTTTAGGATTTGAAGTTTATAATTTAGGGTTTTAAGATTTAGGGAAAGAAAAATTTTAATTACAAATGTCTATTTCAATTCTTTTTAAATAATGATTTTCAAATAGCAAGAAATAAAGATTATTATTTCCGGGTTTTTTTTCCTTTAAAGTTTACTCTTCAAGAGTTTGAAATAACAAAATCTTTTGTTTTTAAATATTAAAACTTTTTTTGTAGCACAAAGATTTTTTTCTCATAACATCACAGATTCAAATACTTGATAAACTTAATCAGTTAATTTACGCAGTAATTTTCGCAACAAACTCATCAATATTCTTATCAGAACTTCCTCCTTCAGACAAAGCTTCACAAGCAAACTCCATCAATCTCTTAACATTTTCTTTAATCTCTTTCCCTTTCTCAGACATTTCTCCCATAATTTCACCAACACATCTCACAATCTCTTCCTTTTTCACAAACCCATCTTTCTCTGTTTTAACTCTAACCCCCACTTTCCACACATCTTCTATAAACTTAGCATTTGTAGGCTGATCACTGTAAACAGGCATTGCGATCATAGCAACTCCTAAACTCAAAGCTTCCAAAGTTGAATTCCAGCCACAATGTGTAAAGAAACAACCAGTTGATTTGTGAGCAAGAACTTGCAATTGAGGACTCCATGTCACTATTAATCCTTTCTCATTTATTTCCTCTATGTAATTCTTTGGAAGCTTCTCTGTTTCTGTCTCTCTAACTACCCATAAGAAATTATAACCGGTTTGTGCTAAACCGGCTGCGATTTCGGTCATTTGATCGTCTTTTAAGACGGCTAAGCTTCCAAAAGAGACGTAGATAACTGAACCGGGCTGTTTAGAGTCAAGCCAGTCAAGGCACTCGTTGACTTGGGCATCGAAGAAGCTGACTCCATAATCGTTATCTCCGGTTAAGCGTTTGTCTAAGTACATCGATGGAATCATTGGTCCAATGTTCTTAACCGGCCATTGTTTCTCCATCCATTTTAATACCTGAACAAAAAAAAAATTGCTGTTTGATTTTTAAAATAATTAATTACAGTGAACAATTTTTTTTCCAAATTACAATGAACAATTAAAGTACACCATATTTTTTAATTCTAAGTACCTAATTTATTATAATGTTTAGAATCTAATTATTGTTGTACTTAAATTAAAGTTAAAAGAAAAAAAATTGAAATCAGTTGCATAATTCTCGTTTGGTCTAATAATGAATTGTGTTATTATCGACTTGATTTACAAAGAAGGAGTCGTAAACTTAAAAAAAAAATCAGAAATTACCTCGACTTCGAGTTTGTCGAAGGAGTTAACCAGGAAGAAGTCAAGACGGTCAACATTAACGAACTGGCTACAAGTGAGCTCGAACAATGGTGGGCATAGACTATTGTTGTAAAGGAAGACAGGAAGGCCGTGACCTTTTAAAGGAGGCAAAGACGGCAAAACGACATCGTTTTCAAACTCTTTAAACTCACCACGCAAAAAATGAACATAGAGAGCATTAACAGCCGAAGACTGAGTAAAAAACGGCGCCGCAGCGACTCCGGGGTATTTTCGGCAAACGTCAAGTACCCAAGGGGTACAAGAGTCGTAAACGACAGCGTTTGGTTTCGGATCCATTGAGTTTATAAGCTGTGAGAGACTTTGAGAGATTCTTTCCTCAAACTGTGAAAAGTACTCAGGAGTTGCGTTACTTGATGAATGACCTTCTTCGAAACCATCTTCAAGAGGAAGGAAAGAGATCGGGAAAGCGGTGGAGACGGTGGCTGCGGCGGTGGCACGGCGGAGGATAGAGTTGTGAGTAGAAGAAGTGGTGAGGAATGTGACGGAGATGTTTTTGAAAAGAAGACGTTTTGAAAATTGAAGTAGAGGATTAATATGTCCTTGAATTGGATATGATAAGACTAAAACTTTTCCTTTTGTTTCTTCTCCCATTTTTTTTTTTTGTTGTGATGTAGAATTGTGTTTCTTTTTTTCAAAAGATTGTGTTAAAACTTAAAAGCATCTCTGAGAGGTTTTATTTTTTAATTTTTTATAGTAAAAGTAGTAATGAGAAGTCCAAATTAATATAAGCTGGAAAATAGAAAAAATGGACTGTATTTGTTTACCGGTGATTTTTTTAATTAATGATAGATATTGGTAAAGTATTTTGTAGGCCGCCGTTGATACTTGATACGCTATACTCTTGTCAATTAAATACTCTACTATGACCAATTGACCATGACACCAATTATTAACCCCACTATGTCCATTCAAATTAACTAATTTTTAATTAATCTTTAATTTAATAACCAGGTATATATAATATTTATATGTATATTATATATAGATCTGTAATCTTAGCGGTTGATGTCATTGCTTCGGTAAGCACAAACAGAAAAGTACAACAAAAGAAATTAAACCCATAAGGCCCAAAATAAACCATCTCTAGCCCAACTTAAGCCCATTAACAACATATGGACATTTATTGTAATTGAAAATAAAGAAACTTAACAACCAAATTCTTAACCATCACATATTCAAATTTGATTAGATTGATTGATCATTCAACTTTTGTCGTGATTTTCGTCACAAATTCATCAATATTCTTATCAGAATCTCCTCCTTCAGACAAAGCTTCACGAGCAAACTCCATTAATCTCTTAACATTCTCTTTAATCTCTTTCCCTTTCTCAGACATTTCCTCCATAACTTCACCTACACATCTCACAATCTCTTCTTTTTTCACAAACCCATCTTTCTCAGCTTTTACTCTAACCCCAACTTTCCACACATCTTCTATACACTTAGCATTCGTAGGCTGATCACTTGAAGCAGGCATCCCAATCATAGCAACACCTAAACTCAAAGCTTCTAATGTCGAATTCCATCCACAATGTGTAACGAAACAACCAATTGATTCATGAGCAAGAACTTGCAATTGAGGACTCCATGTCACTATTAACCCTTTCTCACCAATTTCGTCTATGTAATTCTTTGGAAGCTTCTCTGTTTCTGTTTCTCTAACTACCCATAAGAAGTTATGACCGGTTTGTGCTAAACCGGCTGCGATTTCGGTCATTTGGTCGTCTTTTAGGACGGCTAAGCTTCCGAAAGAGACGTAGATTACTGAACCGGGTGGTTTAGTGTCAAGCCAGTCAAGACATTCGTTGACTTGAGGGTTGAATAAGCTGACTCCATAGTTTTTGTCTTCTGTTAAACGTTTGTCTAAGTAGATTGATGGAATCATTGGTCCTATGTTTTTAACTGGCCATTGTTTCTCCATCCATTTCAATACCTCAAAACCAAAAAAGTAAAATTATAAATATAATTAAATTCAATTAAAAAAACTAAAATGCATATTTCACGTTGTTTTGTTGGTTTAATTTTTTTTTTATTTAGGGTTAGGTAATAATTATTGAGGACAAAGACTTATATTTCTTTAGACACACCTAAAAGTTAAATCCAACTTTAACAAATTAAAAGATTTACCAAATTAAATGCAAACCATAAAATAGATCATCAATAGCTATTTTTTTTTAAAAAAATTTGATACTAAATTTTTTTATAACCCGTGAAGGTTTTCAGATTTTACGGCCGACAAATTATATTCGAACCAGAATTATAACGGATAAACGCAACCATAAACAATGTCAATTCTTCCCCAATTATATCCCATGAGTATTTTGATATAAGATTATTTAGTAGAAAAAATATTAATTAGTGCTTTATTTCAAATTACAAATAACGTTTCACACAAAATTAGTTGTTTATTAAAGTTGGATTAAAATAGAAGTGTAAAATTGAGAAATTACCTCAACTTCGAGTTTGTCGAAAGAGTTAACCAAGAAGAAGTCAACGTGGTCAATATTAGTGAACTGACTACTAAGAAACTCGAACAAAGGCCAACACTCACTATTATTGTACAAGAACACAGGAAGGTCATAGCCTTTCATAGAAGGCAAAGACGGCAAAACGACATCGTCTTGCAACTCTTTAAACTCACCACGCAAGAACTGAATATAGAGAGCATTAACAACAGAAGACTGAGTAAAAAACGAAGCAGCAGCAACTCCAGGGTATTTTCGGCAAACATCAAGTATCCAAGGCATACAAGAATCATAAACGACAGCGTTTGGTTTCGGTTCCATTGAGTTTATAAGTTGTGAAAGACTATTAGAGATTTTTGCCTTAAAGACTGCAAAAAACTCAGGAGACATGTCTGTTGATGGATGACCTTCTTCGAAACCATCTTCGAGAGGAACGAAGGAGATCGGGAAAGCGGTGGAGGTGGTGGTTGCGGTGGTGGTACGGCGGAGGATGTTGTTGTGAGTGGAGGAAGTGGTGAGAAATGTAACGGAAATGTTTTTGGAGAGAAGACGTTTTGAGAATTGAAGAAGAGGATTTATATGTCCTTGAATTGGAATTGAGAATACTAAAACTTTTGATTTTGATTCTTCTCCCATTTTTTTTTGTGTTGTGAATTGTGATTTAGAGAGGATTGTATTTTGTGTATTTTTATGTGCATCGTTTGTTTGTTTATATAGGATATGAAGTGAGATTGTAGTTGGTTACTAAACCGTGTTTAATTACAATTCCGGTTTAATTAGTGTAATTATATGACCCATGACAATAATCACTAACTAACCCCCACTAATCTTACCCTTACCAGTCCACATGATGACGTCATTGCGCTTACGTAAGCACAAAAAGCAAAATTAAAAGCTTAAAATAGATCAGGCCCAAATTTTAGTGTTGAATTAACTCTGGCCCATTTAAAACCCATTAATAAAAAAATGAGGCTTATAGGACCTATCTCCTAATCCTAATTGTTCTTCCGGTTCGATTTAGTTTTATTCGGTCGGTTTGCTTGGGTTAATATGGTTAGGGTTATCTATTACTATTTGAACCAAAGTAAACCGGACTCCGGCTTCAGCCTTCAACCTCCAAGGTTCCGGCACTGTGGTTTCTATGAGATTGGTGTTTAGGGTTTTGGGAGTTGGGATATCTTTTAGCAGTTATGGGGAAGAAGAAAGGAAGTAAAGCAGCGGAAACTTCTTCAGATGATTTTCTTCAAACTCTTGAAGACTTCACAAGCAAAGAAAATTGGGATAAATTCTTTACTCTTAGAGGCAACGACGACTCTTTTGAGTGGTATGCTGAGTGGCCTCAGCTTCGTGATTCGCTTTTACCTCTACTTCGAGATTCCTCTTCTACTTTGTCTTCTTCCACTGGCTCGTTTCAGATTTTGGTTCCTGGGTGTGGAAACTCCCGCCTCTCCGAGCACTTGTACGACGCTGGATTCCGTGATATTACCAATGTTGATTTCTCTAAGGTTGTTATCTCTGATATGCTTAGACGCTACATACGGACTCGACCTGAAATGCGTTGGCGGGTTATGGACATAACAAATATGCAGGTTTTGGTTCCTTTGAATTTTTGTTGTGCTCTGTTTCTAGCTTTCTCGTCTTTCTCTCTCATTCAGACGAATTCTACTTCCCTGATCCAGTTAGCCGATGATTCTTTCGATGTGGTTCTCGATAAAGGTGCTCTGGATGCTTTGATGGAGCCAGAAGTTGGTACGAAGCTGGGAAATCAATACTTATCCGAGGTTTTAGTGATCCTGTTCTTGTAACCATTTGCGCTGGACTGGCTTTTTTGTTATGTGGTTTAGAAAGCTGGAATTTGGTTCAATTAGATCATTAATACCTCTTTTAACGTTGATAAAATATGTCTTCTCAGGCCAAGCGGCTACTGAAACCTGGTGGGAAGTTTATCTGTCTGACGCTAGCGGAGTCTCATGTCTTAGGTACCATTTCTTCGTTGAAACTAAGTTTATGGTCGTCTTCGTTATATTGTCTGTTTAGTTCATATTCTTAGTGTTTTTGCAGCATTGCTTTTTTCAAAATTTCGATTTGGTTGGAAGATGACTGTTCATTCAATCGCTCAAAAACGCTCCAATCTCAAGACATTTATGGTGGTGGCTGAAAAGGAGAACTCCATTCTATTGCATGAAATAAAGTCTTCCTTCGATCTTTTATCTCTTGGCCGCAATGATAGTCAGGTAAGACTTTCCTGAACCCGAGTTTCATCCAATATATATGAAAAATTTCTATCTTTATCAAATTTTTCATTATTTCTTGAAACTACCTTTCACCTCATCTATTGTAATACATGCTTTGGAATCATTATCTTAGGCTTCTGGTATGTCTGAAGCCTTGGAGAGCGAGAATCAGATACGTAAAGAGTGTAATAATGGCTCTGATTTATTGTACTCCCATGAAGATTTGAAACTTGGTATTAAAGGAGATTTGGCAGAGCTTTCGGGAGGTCGCCGTATAAAGTTTACTTTAGGTGGTCAAGGGAGCAATTTCATTTATAGGGCTGTTCTTCTTGATGCTCAAAACAATACCGGTCCATTCTCGTATCATTGTGGTGTTTTCCTTGTTCCCAAGGTAAGTTTTATTTAGATTACATTCATGTGTGAATCACTTTAGTTTATCGTCTTTGAATAAAAGGAGTGTCAAATTTCAGACTCGTGCTCATGACTGGCTGTTCTCTTCAGAGGAAGGACAGTGGCAGGTTGTTGAGAGTTCTAAGGCTGCTCGTCTCATAATGGTACCATATAGTAAAACCTCTTCATATTGTTATCTTTACGATCTATTCTAGACATGAACATCTAAACAGATCTTAATGTTCTTGTGTAAGATTTATCTCGACAGTAGCCATAGCGGTGCTAGCATGGAGGATATTCAGGTATAATCTGCATTTTCGTTGTCTGATGCGGTATGTAATTTAATTACAGTTATTTGATCATGTAACCTTTTTCTCTCAGAAAGATTTGTCTCCCTTGGTGACACAACTAGCTCCTAGGAATGATGATGAAACAGCTCGCATTCCGTATGTTCATTTTCTTGATCTCTATATCTTAGTGTTTTTTTATATTTTTCTTCAACTTCTGAAAATACTCTAGAATTCCAAATTCCAAATCAAATACTAGGAGTTGATTTGTCAAATGAATAAAACACTAGATTGTATGTGGTGCTGCAGTTATATGATGGCTAGCGATGGAATCAAGAAACGTACTGCTGTACACCAGGTATTATTACTAGATAATATGCAATAAATCATTCAAAAATAGTTTTTTTGTTGCTGCCATCTCTTAATGTGTCCCGGATATGATCATTGCAGATGTTAGTTATCCCTTGGATTAAGCTTGTAATCTCAGTTTTTTGGGAAATTTTGAAAGAAAGTCGGCCAGTTACTAAAAATTTGTCTTGATTTGTAGGTTACGTCTTCCTTGACTGGGCAAGTAGTCGTCGAAGATGTTGTTTATGAAAGCACTCCTAGCAACCCTGGAGGCTTGTCTCCTTCTAATGATTCGGCATTTCGACGGCTTGTATTTAAAAGAACTGAGGGTCTGATACAATCTGAAGCCTTGCTGGTAGAAGATGGTGAAGCTCTTGATCAATCTCAAGGAGAAAAATCAAAAAGTGTCTCCCAATCGAAACGAAAGGGAAATAAAAAACGAAATCAAGGTAAAAATCTTACTTTTTTAGTGTTTCAATGCAGAAGTTGCACGTTAAGTTTAATGCTCTTTTGCTTGTATCTTTGTTCAGAATTGAGTAGCCGTGTGAAGGTCTCTCATGATTACTTGGCTAGCGCTTATCACGCTGGAATTATTTCTGGATTCTCATTGGTATCATCTTACCTCAAAGAGGCTGAATCATGTGGAAAGCCGGTAAGTGTTTTATCGTGCTTCGTTGTTTCGAGATTACTCTCTTAAGACCTGTACTAGTTCGTCGTTATTGTGTTCCCGTAGTTGCTGTTTGTACTTATCTAGCTATGTTCTGACGTTTTCCAGGTTAAGACTGTTATTATTGGCCTTGGAGCTGGATTGCTTCCCATGTTTCTCCATAGTTGCATGCCGTTTTTCAATATTGAGGTAATTTCAGTTTGAAGGATGAATCAACTTGGAGTAGTTTGTCTTGCAAACTTATGGTGTATTGTTCAATAGGTGGTTGAGCTTGATCCTGTAATGCTCACTGTTGGCAAGGATTACTTCGGTTTCTCAGAGAATGATCGCTTGAAGGTATAATCTCTCTGCTATGTCAAATTCTACTATCTACCCGTATATCCAATTCTCTTATTCCAATTTGTTACGCATCATTGATCGTTAAGCCTTAGATGTTTCCCATTTTTATAATAGGTGCATATTGCTGATGGGATCAAATTCATCAGAGATATAACAAACTCTTTATCTTCATCTGAGAAAACCTCGACGAGCTCAAATGGGAAATCCATGGCTTCTAATGTAGAAGGTGGATCTTGTCCTGACATTCTGATTATAGACGTGGATTCAGCAGATTCAAGGTGAGCACAAGATCCCAACTAATATTACAAATTAGACGAATTTTCTGTTATCCTCGTCTGATTTTGCTGTTTGCAGCGGCGGATTAACATGCCCTGCAGCTGAGTTTATCGAAGAGACATTCCTACTCTCGGTTAAACGCGCTCTTCCTGAACACGGTCTTTTCATAGTGAACTTGGTCTCGAGGTCACAATCCGTCAAAGACATGGTGGTTTCAAGAATGAAAAAGGTAAGCAAAAGAATGAGAAGAACAATAATATGTAGTGAGTTTTTGTTTGATCCCTTTGTTTTGTTATGATTTTGAAGGTTTTCGATCACTTGTTCGGCTTGCAACTGGAAGAGGAAGATGATGTGAACGTAGTGCTATTCGGTATTTGCTCAGAATCTGCCATTAACGAAAGTAACATTCCTGAATCTGCAGCTAAACTCGAAGGATTGTTAAAATGCCAAAGATTGGAAACCAGACAAAGTATTATAGATGCGACAAACAAGTTAAAATGCTGGAAATAAATTATACTCCTACTTCTTTATCCCTTCTTTCATGTTCCGAGTTAAAAAAAAAATTATATTCTAACTTTTAAAAAATTGTTTAAATTTGTATTGTTATTTTTTTTATACAGATGTATAATTCTACATTATCTTTTATTGTTAGACCAACCCAACTGATGACACATTCAATTTAAGTGATATTAAACATACATGAATTGCTTTTTGCATTACTATTCCAAAAAAATGGATTTACTCAAAATTTGAGTTTATCGGTGATGAGTTTTGTTTTGTAAAATTGAAAAAATTTAAATTTGTATATTTTTTGTAATTTTTTTTCTCAAAACTATTTTTTTTAAACTGAATTGGTCTAAATCAAGAATAAATAATAAAATTCGGGCGCGGCGAAGAAAAAATGAAAGGAAAAAAATCAAAACACAAAAAGACAGTGACAAATTGACAAAGAGACAAAGACCAAAACCGCGTGGGTCCCACTTACTTTTCACAAGAAACGCTGATAACTTGGAACTTTGCGACATATTACGGCCCGTTGCACGCTGCTGTCTTTTTTCCGCGATCAGGGATTCGCGTCTGCGTTGTGAAACGCGATTCTCTCATCTGCCACGTCGTCTATTCTGGGCCCACGTGGGCGTTATGTGGCGTGAGTTGCTGTCAACGATCTTACGTCTTTGTTTTTTTCATTTCTTTTTTTAGATTAATTTTTGTTTATTTAAAATACTATTTTTATATATAACAACAACTTCGATATTAACTTTGCATGTAAACAGGTATACTATTTTTTTTTTACTCTTTTATATTTAATCCATTATAACAAAGTGCTTTTTTTTGTTTTGTATTTGTAACGCGATTCAAAACGCTAATTTAATTTCAGGTTAAAGTACAACGAATTATTTTATCGTTCTTATCAACCAAAGGGTACATTGTATTAAATTATTTCGTACACAAATTTAAAACGAAAATTTAAAAGGTTGGAAAAAGAAGAGACAAATAAAGCAGAATTGGTCAAAAAAAAATCTTTGGAGAAAACCTAATAAATAAATAAAACAATCAAATGTCATTTTCAAATAATTACTTTATTTAATTACACTGAAAGCGACTTCTATCTGGGAATTGCAAAATGACCTTTTTCTCCCTTTCATTAGTTGTATATTAGCTGTCAAAATAATTACCATATTGCCTAACATAGTTTAATAATCATTTAATGAAATTCTTAGATTTCATTCCCAATAATACTTGTAAAATTACATGATTACTATTTAAAGATTTAATCACAATACTGAACCAAAAAGACCATTAAATATTAAATTCGATTAATGAATGTTAATTTTGTTTGGTTTGCACAAGAAAATCTTTAGATTTAGTGATAATTAAATGAAGAACGGAAAAAAACAAAAATGAAGAAAAATATATAAAAAGTCAGGTCCCTTCTCTCTCCTCTCTCTCTTTCTCTCATGCCAAGATTTCTGCGATTGTTGTAAGCTACGACGTCGTTTTCATCCAAACGCAACCTCTTGAATCGCGTCACTACAGGGGCGCTTGGACTTTTCATTAAAGTTGTGGTCTTTCTTCTTCCTCAAGACCTGAAACGAAACAAAAGCAAGAATATAAATATTTAGAGAGAAAAATCGTTTCTGGGTTTCACCTTTTTCGTACCTTTTCTTCGTTTTAGACCTCAGAACGAAGAAAAATCAAAGCTTGTGTGAAGTTCTATTTGGTGGGTTTTTTTCTGATCAAATTGGTTAGTGTTCTTGCTAGCAAATGCTGAATCTCTTCTCTCTGTAATTTTCTTACTTCATTTTCCCTGTTTTACTCCATTTTTAAAACCCTTTTTCTCTCAATCTTTGCTTGTATTTTAATTTTTTTTAAATTTTTTCCTGTGGGTTTCTACTTAATTCCACTGAGCTTTAGATCTTGTTCAATCGCTCAAAATAAACAAAAAAATTAAAATTTGTTGGATGATTTAGCCAGTTCTCTTTAATCTATTACTTAGATAGCTTAATTTGAGAATTATCCGAGTAAAAATCTCATGCATATTTAATGTATTTATCTCAATATAGAAGCAAAGTATGATGTCATCTATAAACAATCTTTAGAGGTTATGTGCTTAACGTCCACTTAAATAATATTTAATTTTTGTTTCTAATTTTATAATAACCCAAAGTCTTATCTTTCAATGCATTCGATTTTACATAAACTTCACATACATTATATGTCAAGAGACCAAGTCACCTTTGTTTCTCTGTCTGAGAATTACAGTATTTGTCTTTGGGACGTTGCAAAGCAGTCTTATGTTTGATTTCTGCAACTTGCTTTGGTTATGCCATGAAATTAGCTTCTTATGACTAAGTAAAGTTGGACTATTTTCTTCAAAACATTGAGTATTTGCTTTGTTTTGGTAAGGGATGGAATACTCTAGAGATACAGTAAGCATGATGATGGAGAATAAGCGAAGTGTTTGTTCTCTTGAAGAAAGTAATATGAAAAGACACAAGTCTGATCTCTCATTTTCTTCCAAGGTCTTTTTAAAACTCAGTTCCTACATCGTTTTCTTGCCTTTTCTTACATCAATACTCAGCTTGCTTATGATCATTGAACTTTGTTGTTGTTCTGTGGTTTAACAGGAGAGGAAAGATAAGGTGGGAGAACGTATTTCAGCTCTTCAACAGTTAGTTTCCCCTTATGGGAAGGTAATGTTTGGTCTTGAAGCAAGAGCATTGATCTCTAAAACTGTTCTGTCTCCTTTAATCTTGTTTCTTGTTACTTTCTTGCAGACTGATACTGCATCAGTTCTTCTAGAGGCAATGCAATACATACAGTTTCTTCAAGAACAAGTCAAGGTTCTTGCTTAACACAACAGCAGAGGGGATCCAAAAATGTTGCTTTTGTCTTTCTGATCCAAGAAAGTGTTTGGTTGTTGTTTATGCAGGTCCTAAGCGCTCCATATCTGCAAACAACACCCACTACTTTACAGGTGAGCAGGATCTTGTACCCTTTTACTTCAAAATCTTTGGTCTCTTCCTAGACTGAGTTTTTAAGGCTCTGTAACCAGGAGGAATTGGAGGAATACAGCTTGAGAAGCAGAGGGTTATGTCTTGTACCAATGGCGTATACATTAACCGTTGCTCAGACCAATGGTGCTGATATCTGGGCGCCTGTGAAGACTCCAACATCTCCTGCTTTCAATATCAACTCTAATTCTCCCTTTCGATGATCAAGTTCACTCAAACAGACTGCTAAGATTCCTAAAACATGTATAGATGAAGATCAGAAATTGGCTCAGAACAGCTCATAATCGGCGATAGGTGTGTTGTTATTCTTTCTGCTAAATCCCCAATCTGTAGTGCTTCATGTATCATCCCCTTTCTGGACTTGTCTCTCCACATTGATGATAAATTATTCTGATGCAAAGTTAACTTCATTGGAAACTTTTTAATCTTTAGTGTAGTCATACCAAATCACTCTTTAGCTTACGCATCTTCTTAGACGGAAAATTGCGATAAGGAAACTACAAATCCAGATTCTGATCATGTGTCAGACGCAAATAAAGACCCAGAAATAGGTCCCCAAAAATTGAAATTGAGTACGACAACTCCCGTCCGACAACACTGAGCACCTGAGTAATCAGATTCGATGTCGAATCATACGTAAATCTGAGCACAAACGAACCCTAGATCCTCGCATTGTCGTTCTCAAGAGATCATAAGGTCTACTTGTTATGAAACGCCAATGTGCTAATAATAGCGAATAGGCTAGAAATTCGAACCGGCTGATTACTGTTTTAATTTCCGGTTTATACCGGTTAGTAAATCCGGTTAAGATGGAGTTGTAATTTAACTGGACCCAAAATTGCGAAACCGGTTTTTGTTAGGGGCTTTTGAAGAGCAGCTGCAAAACCCTAAAACCCTAAAATCGAAATTTACGACTCATCAGAGAGGGAGATTCGAGAGAGAGAGACGATGGATCACATAGCAGCGGCGGAGGAGCAAATCGTATCGGATAGACTTAGAAGAAAACTAGAAGAAGTTAATGCAGCTGCTCAAGCTCAGCTTGCTCCTGTCCAAGACCACATCAATTTCACCCTTCAGGTATCTGTCTCCATATATCTGCTGGTTGCTTTTCCCGAGCTCATCTCCATTCGATGTTGTATCCTTCATTGTTTCTCTCTTCCGGCTTTCTGATTAACAAATTGGAGATGTTAATAATACTCTGCTCCTCGATATGAAATCCTGTAAAAATTTGACACAATCACACAATCTCTGCAATGTCGATGTCAATAGGTAGCTATATCTAGTAGAAAGAAAGAAATTTTGTGCAATATGATATTTGTTTAGAAAGCTTGTCTCTTGGGTAGTTCTCCTGGAAACTAAACTTTGATGGGTTAAGATATGTATATCTCAAATTCAAGAAGATGTCTAAAAAGTGCTTGGTTTCGTTTCTTTGCTCATCACTTTACCTTCTTGAGCAGCTATTTAGTTACATGATTGTTGATCAACAACATCTACAATGGTTTGATTGCAGCAAGCTTATTTCAAATGTGCATATGAGTGTTTCGACAGAAGAAGAAAGCAAGAGGAGATAAGTAACTGTGTTGAATACTGCAGCGTCCCCGTTGTCAAATCTCAACAGTATTTTGAGAATGAAATGGCTCAATTTCAGGTAAAACCCACATTCAAGATGCAACATTTTCAGGTTTAAAAAGATCCTACATTTATATATATGTTGAATGGTTGTATAGGAAAGGATGAACAGATCACTTATGGTGTGTCAAGACAGATTTGAAGCTGCAAAGCTCCAGAAGATTCGGCCTGAAGCCATGAACGACATGGAGGGATGTGTGAACCAAGCGATCGAAGACAACCTTAATGCGTTACCACATATCGTGAAGAGAATGAGGAGCTCATTTAACATAAACAACTAAGGGAGAATCTGTTAAAGCTCATGTGTTCTTTTTAACCTGAGATTATCTGTTATATTTAGTTTAATAAACATTGACCTTTAGTTACACAAAAACTACTGCTATTGAGAAAATTACAAACAGCAAGAGCTTTTTTTTCAAAGATAATATATGGGATGTAAAATTTAATTAAGACTTTTTAGATCTATAGAAACAATTAACAAATAACTGAAAATAAAATTATCTCTATTTTAAATATTATAGCTTATCTCTATTATACTATTTGGCAAATTTATGTCATTAAAAAATCAATTAAAATATATTTGCTCATAAAGGTAAATTTGGAAGAAAAAAAAACTATACATTTAGATCTACTAAATTTTTTCTCAAACTTAATTATTTATTTAAAAAGATTTATATTTAGAAGATATATATCTAAACTTTTATAAATATCTATTTAAATATACTTAATTATTAATTAATGCGTGATAAAAAAGAATAACTAATTACGTACCTAAATCATAAAAAAAAAAGGTTGTTTTGGTGATTATCCCATCAAAATATTTGTAATCTATATTTAATTTTGAATTTCTAAAGATATCGTATGGATTAATTACATGGCTCTTTACCGTCTCCTGGATATTGGAATGGATCTTGAACTCCAGTTACAGATTCAATCAAGATTTAGTTAATTTCAGTACTATGATAAAAAAAAAACTCAAATGTGTGATAAAAACAAATATTTTATACAAGTTTATCTATTTTCTATACATTATCTTTAATTATTTTTTTTGATTAAACTCAAGTTTAACTATAGTTAATTTATTATTTGTTAAGATACCGTACGGATTTTGATATAAATAAGAATATATATATATATATATACTTTATCTAAGCAAATTGTAGTAGACCTAAAACTAAAACAAAATCTATTTTCTTTCCTTTTTTTTTAAACAAATAATCTATTAGCAAAATCTATATAAACACCACTTTATTCCACATTAATTTCAAAAGAAAATTCTTCCTGATTCTTACCTCCAAAATCACTTACAAATTTTTTGATCTTCTTCCTTTAACCCTTATAGCAATGGAAAACGATGAACAACGATGGTTGGCCAACGTCATGGCTGAAAGGAAAGGTTTAGATTTAAGACATGTAATAACAAAAAATATTACATATTCTGATATAAATAAGACCGCAAATCGGCTATTAATGCCTTTAAACTCGATTATAGACCACGAGTTCCTCATCCCTGAAGAGTTGAATATCATTGAGGAATATCTTCGACCTAACCGCAAGAGAGGAATTGACGTTAGCCTTATAGATTTTAGAGGAACCCAATGGAACCTCAAATTAAAAAAATGGATGATGGACCTAAACCCTAACTATGCTTTAGTGACACAATGGCATCACGTTGCGAGAGATAATAACCTTTACATTGGTCAAATTCTTGATCTTTGGTCGTTTCGTTCGGATGGACGTTTGTTTATCGTTTTTGCTCCTCCTGCTCCTGCTCCTCCAGCTCTTAATCCAGCTTATGTGGAGGTGGAGCCAGCTGATATTTTTGATCCCTTGCCCTTAGCTTGGGCTCCTCCTGCTCCTGTTGCTGCTCCTGCTCTTGCTGCTGCTCCGGGCCCTGAGATTGTAGTGTTTGGTGGTCTAGATTTGGAGATCCGGCCAGGTGTTGGACTACTGGATCTCAATCGTCGTCCGGATATTGGACTACCAGATCTCAATCGTCTTCCGGATGATATGGAATCTGATCTTTAGCTCCGATCATAGATCTTGTAGGAGAGAGTTTTCATTTATTAGTTGTAGTTTTTTTTTAGTTTTTTTTCTTTTGCATGAGTATAATTTAATTGTCCTCATGTTATATTCATTGTATGCTTCTATTTGTGTTGCTTTTGAAACACAAACTACTCTTTCCCTCCGATTTTTTAATATAAAGAGTTTTAGTTAATTATTTTTCTTTGAATTATAGCAAGTTTTAGAATTTTAATGCATACAAAATCATATTTTTATCTATCTATCTTTCGTATTAAATTAGGGTTTTAACTGGTTGATATATTAAAAATAAAATAAAAATAATGAAACAATTGAATAAACAAAATAGAGTGGATAAACGTTTAAAGCTTTTACCACTATTTTTAGGTTAAATTTTTTTTAATCTTTTTTAGGTTAAGTTTATGGGAATTTATGACAATAAGAATATTTTATTTTCTATTTTTTCACTTTAATAATTGATTAATATTAAAATTAAATTTAAGGTATCTTGTTCCGCGGTATAACATATATCTATAGGGAACACGATCTATTTTCCCACGGGAACTATCGTATACGGTCAGATCCCTCCCAATCTATGTCCTATTGCTAGATCCACATGAATTGCAAATTTCGCGATCTATTTACTCATAAACCGGTAATTTTGTCGGTTAAGCTAGGTTTACTTATACCAAAGGACTAAGCCGAAATAACCAATTAAGCAAACCGATTTTAACCACATTTCGACCCGATTTCAAACCCGATATATCCAAATAAACTAACCCTAAATCCCCAATTTCAAAATCGACCCAAATCTCCCTTTCTCTCAACGATAACCTGCACGATTTTGAATTCGAGAGGAGAGATTGCGCGATTTCGANATTTCGAGAGGAGAGATTGCATAGGATTAGCTTGAGGATGAAAAGAAGGTGAAGATCCAATGAATGGTTGAGACGACATTGGCTGGTTTGGCTTATGTTTCTTGAGAGATGCCGAAACAGATGGACTTTGTAATGTATAATGAACAATTGTGAAACATTGCGCATACATGGTTGCATTCCTCCAGATTTTCTCCAATCCCTAATAACACAAGAAAAATTCAGTGTTTTCTTCTAGAAAAATTTGTAGTATTCAATCTAAATCAATGTTGATTGATATTTATCTGGCCTTATTCTTCGTATTGTCTCGTCTACATTAACACGAATTAGAAGCTCTCTATGTTCTTCATTTGATAATCTTAACTCTTTCCGAAGTTCAGTTATTAGACTCTTTTTTTCTTGAAAAAGAGATATTATTCAACTAATCAAGAATCCACATGAAAAATTAAGTAAACAAGATTTATCAAGTACCCATGTTATTGCATCTCCTTGAGCTGTAAAAGCTCTTAGTATAGAGATATATGCTTCTCTTCAATTTGATGAATTTGAGCTTCCATTTCAGCATCATCAGACATCTTTGGGTAAGGAGGAGGAAGAAGATTAGAAGGTCTTCTATTTTGAGTAACACGTCCTCCTGCTCTAGGAATTCTATGTGATAGAGGCAAATAATCATTGTTCCTGCAAACACACCAGAAAAATCTCTGTTTTTTTATTCACACTTCATGTAACAGATTTCAGCTAAAGTTCAACCATTTTGTCACTATACGGTAAGTGAGATGAAAACATGGTGTAAACAACCAGACATTGATACCAACAGAATCATCGAATTCACGGAAACCTTTCAGATTTGAATCAGAATTAGGTCAATAAAGTCAATCTCAGATTCAGTTCTTGCAACATTGCAACACTAATGGGTACTAAGAAACCTGCAACTTGTACATTGTTAAAAATCGCACCCACAATTTCTGTCCACTCGAATTGGAGTTGGAATTCGAAATCGCGCAATCTCTCCTCTCGAATTCAAAATCGTGCAGGTTATCGTTGAGAGAAAGGGAGATTTGGGTCGATTTTGAAATTGGGGATTTAGGGTTAGTTTATTTGGATATATCGGGTTTGAAATCGGGTCGAAATGTGGTTAAAATCGGTTTGCTTAATT
>KE153500.1:21737-31760 GCA_000411095.1 Aethionema arabicum
TTTGGGATACAGATATATTATTTCCTATTTTGGTTAATCGATTTATTAGTGAATATATTCTGTAAACCCTAGATAAAAGTGTATGTATTGTATTCTAAAGAACGTAATAAGATGATCACAAATTTTAGCCTTTGAATCTTGTTTTACAAATAATGCAGATCTGGTTAAGGGGTTGGAAAATAAGTGGGCATCTCTTGCAATCATAGCACAAGAAATTGAGCAATTGAGGGGAGATTTCAACCTAATTTCTATTTCCCACAACCGTCGTGAAACAAATTGGGAGGCAGATAGATTGGCAAAGATGGCTAGATCCTTCTCGATGTTTGATTCTATTGTATCGGTGACTTTACCAACCTCGATTATTGGAGATGTAATTGAGAATAACCCTTGACAATCGTAGTTTTATTAATATATAAGTACTTATTTGGGAAAAAAGATTGCAAGTCGTTAAATCAGCCAAAATCAAAGTGTATCACGACACACCACATGTAATAAAAATACATGTCACGAATAAAAAAAATCTCATACTTTTACGAGAAGATAAATTAATATCCCTACTAAAAAAAATAATTTAATCCCCAATAACAAATATGATTAATTTAATCCCTATTTTTTTTAAATATGATCAATTAGTAATGGTTTAGTACTCTTTAGTTTTAACTTTTAGTAAATTAAAACTAACACATATGATTAACTTTATCTTATTTGTTAATCCGTATAAATGTGATTAACTTAATAGTACTAATTGACCATATTTAAAAAATGAAGGATTAAATTAAACACATTTGTGAACTTTTAGTAAACTTAAAACTTACCTCGGTTTTTATACAGTTTGTGTACGATTTGTATATAGTGCTTATACAACGTTTTGTTAAGTTTTTACAAGATTTTTTGTAGATAAAATTAGTATAGAATTTACCTTAGTTCCTATACAGTTTGTATATAGTGTTAATGTAGCGTTTTCTTAAGTTCTTAAAAAGTTTTTGTAGATAACATTAGGTGTGGGCGTTTGGTTCTTCGTTTCGGTTCGGGTTTGTTTTTTCGGGTCTCGGTTCTTGATTCTTTTGGTTCTTGAAGTTTGGTAACTATTAAGGAACCGTTGAAAATTAAAGACAATTCAGGTCGTTTTTTTGGTTCATACAGTTTGGTAACTATATGTTAACAAAAAAAAACGGTTCCAAACATATTTAGTTCTAAATGGTTACAAAAGTAACCATATTATCTAAATTAATTTGATGTAGTTGCATATAAATAAGAAAAATGAGAAATAAAATAATTAAGAAAGAAAGATAAGGGTTAGTGTTTGGTTTTAGTAGTATTGCTATAGTTATAAATCAGTTATAAAAATCCGGAAACCTTGTAAAAAACTCATCAATGTCGTAAAAAATTGTATAAAAATTCATCAAAATCGTATAAAATCATATAAAAATTATACAAAACTCGTATAAAAATCCAAAAATTATATTAAAAAATTCATCAAAAATCATATAAAAATCATATAAACATAAAGCATAAAGCTACTAAGTGTATTTTTGTCAACTCAGTAAGTGAAAATGACATTTTTACAAAACATGTCATGACCAATTTTGCTAAAAAATCGCTATAAATGTCATTTTTAAATCTCCTTTTTACTATATTTTGCAAGTATTCTATTAAATTAAAAATTTTAATAAACGTGATATTAATTTATTTTATTTCCTTAACTCGATGTTAATTTATCTTTTCTTTTTTAATTATTAGTTTATGTATATGATTGTTTAAAGCCGAGTTAAAAAAAATAAAATTGGTTAAAGCAATTTGTCCGTTGATGGCAAAAAAAAAAAAAAAAGAAGCAATTTGTCCGTATTTTAATGGGATATAATTGAAACGGAATCAAAGTGAATAAAGATTGCGGAAAAATAAAGTGAATAAAGACTAAAAATATAATACATTTTCTGGAAGCTGTGATGATTGAGAAAGGCAAGCTTTTTAAATGAGCCATAAAGATTAATAAATACACATCTCAATTTCTACTTCTAAAAGAGTAAGAACCAAACAGGGTTAAAAACACACTCAAACAAAATTGAAAACGAAATCTCTTCACTTTCCTCTTAATTTTCTTATCTTGGGGCTATGGCGTACATCTGATCTCAACTTATTCTTCGCCCACGCTGCGATTCAAGTGTTTAATCCCCTTTTGATTAAATAAATTGTTCGTAAAGATCTGTAAAGGAACTTCCTTTTTCTTCTTTCTCCTCCAGATTATGTAAGTTCCTTGCTTCTCCTTAAATTCTTTGTTATCTGTATCTTTTTCGATCGAATATTCGATTTCCGCATCTGGGTTTTTGTCAGAGATCCTGTCTTGAATAGTTCTGATAGGTTAATTACAGATTTTGATTGGTCTTGATTTGATTTTGGGTACTTTTACTTTAATTACAGAGTCAAGATTGGTGTTTGGTAAGAGAGATGGGTGTTTATCTAAGTTCTCCAAAAACAGATAAGCTATCAGAAGATGGAGAAAATGTTAAGATGAGATATGGATTATCTTCTATGCAAGGTTGGCGTGCAACCATGGAAGATGCGGTTAGGGCACATAACATTGCCAAATGTTTGCTTAATTTTGATTTAACAATTTCCCTTACTGATTCCCAATCTCTGGTTTAATGTTGCTAGCATGCTGCAATTCTTGATCTTGATGATAAATCATCATTCTTTGGTGTTTATGATGGCCATGGAGGTAAGGAAACTTTGTCACTTCACTTTGAAGATCTGCAATTGTGTTTCATTCTTCAAATTTTTGAAGAAAATTTTGAAATGTACCGGTTTTTAGTTCTTTTTCTTTAAATGGAAGATGGTATTCTTCATTTTAGGCAGGGTTTCATATTTGAAAGGATCTTCATATTTTGAAGAAAAATCCAAAGAACACCATTGGAAATGGTCTTATTTTCTTCAAGAAATATGCAGCTCTTCGTTTGTTTCTTCAAAATGAAAGCCATTTTCTTCAAAAATTTTGTCATGTTCTTCAGATTTGAAAAGTCGGTTTGTGGAAAAAAAGAAATGAAGATCACTATTGGAGAGTATACTTTTTATTTTACTCTTTCACATGAAAAATCTTCATATTTCGAGAAGAATTTGAAAAAAAAAACTATTGGAAACGGTCAGAAAGTTTATAATGTTATAAGAGAAAAGACTTTCTTGAGGTTCTTGACCGAACAAATCTGTAGAAGATTAAGTAAAAACCTTTGTTTAATCCTCTATAAAATTTTCGACGTTTTGTTCTTCGCATTGCTTTTTCGATAAGGAACTCAAAGTAATCTTTACTAGTGTTGTAGGTAAAGTTGTTGCAAAGTTTTGTGCCAAGTATTTACACCAACAAGTTCTTGCCAACGAAGCATATGAAGCTGGAGACATAGGAACATCTCTTCAAAGAGCATTTTTTAGGTAAATCTTTTGCTTTTTTGGCTGTCTTTACATCACTTAAGGGTTTAACTCAAAAAATGTGTATTTTTTCGATATTGTAGAATGGATGATATGATGCAAGGACAAAGAGGATGGCGTGAGTTATCGATTTTAGGTGATAAGATAAATAAGTTCAGCGGCATGATCGAAGGATTTATATGGTCACCAAGAAGCGGCGACTCCAATACTCAACCCGATGCCTGGGCTTTAGAGGATGTAAAGTTTTCTATCCCTATACCAAATATTTGATACTTCTTAGTCTTGCCTCTTTTGTGTTCTGTTAGAAGATTGAGATGTGACCTTTGAGCGGTTACATTGAATTTATAGTTGTAAGGAGCAGAAGCAGTGTTGAAGTTCTATGCTATTAGATTGTATATTAACCGGTCGAGCAATAAGTTACTAAGTATAGAACTACTAAACTAGACATAGTTAATTACAAATGTATAGGAAATTAATAGTATATACATAAAATTAATTAAATATAAAGTTCGATTAATAGAACTTCAAGCTCGACTTAAAGTTTTTTTAAAAACCAATCAAGTTTGATTGATAGAATTTCAAGTAGAGCAGGTCTAAAAGCTCTTCACTTCTATGCTCTTTTAGGAGTTTTTTCCGTAAGTCTTAAGCTCTCTCTATTATAAAAAATCGTTATTACCCTTATACTTTATTGATCGGTAGAGTTTAAGCTCAACTTAATGTTTATCATGTATCTATTTTAGTACTTTTATGTTTAACAGTTATTTGTTCCACCAATCATATATCTTTAATATAGTTTAGTGCTTCTGCCTATAGTTTCAACAGTTTAGTGATTCTGCCTCTCGGATCCATGTAAGATCTTAGAACATATAGTTTCAACAGTTTAGTGCTTCTCCCTTTCGGATCCATATAAGGACAATAATGTTTAGGAAATGCTTTCTTAAGAACATAAAGTTATGGAGTGTTTATAGTGTTTTAATGTTCTACTTTATGTTGATTGGTTGTTAAAAAGCATGATGCTCGCCGAAATGCTTTGCTAATCAATCTCTTAAGACCGTTAGCCTGGCCTCTGGAAAGATTTAAAGTTTGCTATGTCTTAGTGTTGCTGCTTGTGTATTCTCTTTCGGTTTAAGGCCCGTCACGTAATTCTTATTTTGCTGGATTCAATCGTATATGCAGGGCCCTCACTCTGATTTCCAAGGACCTAATTCTGGATGCACAGCTTGTGTAGCAGTTATTAAAGAGAAGCAGCTTGTTGTCGCCAATGCGGGTGATTCACGTTGTGTAATATCGCGAAAGGGTCAGGTAAAGTATTTGTTTTTCGAGTCGAGTAAGTTGCAGTCTTTTTGAGAAGGAGAGATTTGTTTATGAAACTGTTGTATTCAGGCTTATAATCTATCAAGAGATCATAAACCTGATCTTGAAGCAGAAAAAGAGAGGATACTTAAAGCTGGTGGCTTTATTCATGCTGGTCGAATCAATGGAAGCTTGAATCTTACAAGAGCCATTGGTAATAAAATAAAGCTTTTTTTATCTTCCATTTTTGAGTTTTTTTAATATTTGAGTTTTGAACAGGTGACATGGAATTCAAGCAGAATAAGTTTTTACCATCTGAAAAGCAGATTGTTACAGCTAATCCAGACATAAACACTGTAAGTTTTTCAACCTCAGTCATCATTATCTGCTACATTGATATTAAGGATAATGGCAAATCTGATCCTCTGTTAGTTGATTTCTGTTTTTCTTCTTGTTCATCGATCTCTCAGCTCTAATCTAATCCTCTCGATTGTTTTCGAAATAATTTTCTTCGAATCCCATGTGGTTTATTCTATGCAATTTATGATGTTTGTATCGATTTTACTAGTTTGATTCTCTTAAATCTAAGAGAGTTTTAGTCCATGGTCTGATTGGCCAAAACAATAATAGAGTTTTTTTTGTCATGGTTTTGTGAGGTTTTTCGACTAAACACCAAATTGTGGGGTCTTAAAGAGTTAGATTGGGCAAAAAATAGGAGTTTTTGGTGAAGTTGTGGCTAAGCGTAAAATTGTGGGTTTAAGAGGGTCAGATTGCAAAAGAAACAAAATAGAGGAGTTTTTTGGTCACATTTTTTCTGTATGATTTTTTGGCTAAATGTTCAACTATGAAGTTTTATTTTCCATTAATCTGAACCGAACTGAACAAACTATAACCTGAACCGAATTAGTTTTGGTTCCCTATTGGTTAGACTTTTGCAGAACCGAAAAACCTGAACCAAATTTCCCGATTAACCCGAACGCTCACCTTTACTGCTACATTGATATTAATTTGAGCTCTGTGGTTTCTCTTGTTAGGTTGAACTATGTGAAGATGATGATTTTCTTGTTCTTGCTTGCGATGGAATCTGGTTAAAACTCATACCAACTGCTAACTTTTCTCCATAATTAGCTCATTTTCTTGATTATAAATGATGAGTTTTTTTTTTTCTCAGGGATTGTATGTCAAGCCAGCAACTAGTGGATTTTATCCATGAACAGTTAAACTCTGTAAGTTCTCCCCTGTTTTCTTTCAGTTTTTTCCAGTCTATATGCTCTTCCGAGTCTGTGACAATCTGCTCGATGGATCGGTTAACTTTCAGGAAACAAAACTTTCAATAGTATGCGAAAAAGTTATGGATAGATGTTTAGCTCCAAACACTGCTGGTGGTGAAGGTTGTGATAATATGACCATGATCTTGGTTCAGTTCAAAAAATCTATTCATTCCACTGAACCTAACCCATCAGAGACCAATCCAGAATCTAGCCTAGAAAGTAAACCGGAATCTAGTCTAGAGAGTAAACCGGAACCTAGTCCGAAGTCTAAACCGGAACCTAGCCAATGTGAAGTAAGCAAGGATGAACCGGGATCATCAAGCTAGATATCTGATATCTTTGTAAATGATGTTGATTGGGCTTTTAGATCACAAGCTGATGTTTCATGGGATTTTCAGTTTTTTTTTCTGTTTTTCGGTTTTTTTTTCTCGGTTTCTCTAAAGTCCAAACCTTTGGTTTTACTAGTTCCTATTGATTTATATGAAAGTTTTGCTAGACAAGTAGCCCTAAATAGGGATGGGCAAACTAGTCAAATTGAACCGATCTGAACTAAACTAAATTGAAAATTGAAAGTTACTTTAGGTTTGGGTTTTAAGAAAAAAACAAGTTTAAAATAAACCTCACCATGGCTATCGAGGTTAGAGGTAAGAATTTAAATGTTGGACACTTTAAGTTTCCAACCAGAAAAGGAGAGATCGAGATCTTGTACAATAATCATGAAATTAGCCATTGTTTTTTTTAATGTTCGTTATAACTTGTTTTAGATCATAACATTTTTTTTCTTATATATAAACTCCTCAATTTTCATTGATAATATGCAAGATATACATATACTTAATAGTTTCAAATCATTTGTCACATTAAACATAATTACATATATAGGTTAAGTTGTTTTGAAGACACGAATACATTGATCCCATAAATCATCTCTTTTTTTCAAATACTTAGGCTCATTTGCATTTAAAGCTGGTCTGTCTGCAATGTATTTTATAAGTGTATCGTGACATTCTTTTACTTCTTGGACAAGCTCTCGACAACAAGAATACGACACATTTCCATTTTCGAAGACATCATCGATAATATCCAAAGCACACTTCGGACCTATCTTAACAACACATTGATTCCACAATTTCTTTGGTTCAATGTCTACAATGGCTGCATTCACAATAGCTATAATAACGAAGAAAAACAAGATGAAAACGTTGAATTTTGTCATTTTTATATGATTATATAAGATTTGTTAGAAAAGAATAGGTAAATGTTGCTTTTTTATTTATTTTGTAATTGAGATTTCAGTGATTATTTATATTGAATGAAATAAAATGTAACCTTTAATTAGGTCGACAACTTTATTGTTTTCTTAACATTTATACTTCAATAAAAGTTTCTAAATGTTGTTCATCCGTTTTAAAAGTGGATTTTTTAGAATTTACATACATATTTAGTGACATTATTATTCATTAATAGAGCAACACATTGGCCAAAAAAATAATAGAAGATTTTTTTCCATGTTTTTCTGTAAGGTATTTTTCCGTTAAATGTTCAAACTATAAGGTTTTATGTGCCATTATCCATTGATATTAATCTGAATTTTGTTGTTTCTCTCTTGTTGGGTTGAACTCTGTAAAGATGATGATTTTCTTGTTCTTGCTTGCGATGGACTCTGTTTAAAAAAAAAAAATTCATACTAAATATGTTAGTTCATTTTTCTCCATAGTAACTCCTTTTCTTGATTATATTGATTACTTTTTTTTTATCAGGGTTTGTATGTGAAGCTAGCAACTCGTGGATTTTATCCATGAATAGTTAACCTCTATAAGTTTTCTTCCTCTGTTTATTACTGTTTTGTCCAGTATAAACTCTTTTGGGTCTGTGATACTCTGTTCGATCCATTGGTTCTTAAAAAAATCCAGGTACCAATTCAAAACTAATCGACAATGAAAATAATAGTTTATGTTTTTATATATTAGTCTAATGTTGATGTCTTTAACCGATGTGAGATCCCAACATGGTTAACTTTGAGCAAACAAAAATTTCGACGGTATCGAAAAATTTCTGGATATATGTCTAGCTCCTAACACTGTTGGTAGTGAAGGTTGGGATAATATGACCACAATCTTGGTCGAGTTCAAGAAATCTATTCATTCCACATAACCTAACCTAGATTAAAAATATGTTGGCTTGAAAAAAGATAAGTCTTTTTCCTGTTTTGGTTATTTTAATCTCAATTTAAAAAGTTTAGATTAGAAACAAAAAAACTTGAGAAAATAAAATATAAATACAAAAATGAGCCCAAAAACTAATTAGAAAAACTGAATCAACCCAAACAAATTGGAAAAAAAATTCCAAATAAACTAAAAAAATCCCAAAATAAAAATTGGTTTTCTTGATAAATAACCAAACCAAAACTAACAAACCTTCATCCAAACCACATAAAATTTAATTAGGTTTCTAATTAGTGTTTTTGGAAATCGAATAAATTGAACCTGGACAAAACTTAACCGAACTGACCAACCTCTACTCCTAAAGGTCATGTTTTGTGATATATCCATCAAGTTCTTTTGCAAAATCTCGAGAAACAATAAATTGAATATATGATAACAATAGTAGTTAGCCAACACAATACATGTTTAAGCCAACAAAAGTTCGTAAAAAAGAAAAGTAAAAAAAACATTTAGTAGTCAACATCAAAGCCAAACACATACGCCAAGATCAAGGCCTAACACAGCATAACCTCGGCCAAGTTTACGAGCAGCACTGGTGGGAGCAGGAACCAAGGAAGGACCATATTCAAATTCCACCGAAGAAGGAGCTGCAGCCGGAGAAAAAGCGTACAAACGAGGAGTAACGACTACAAGGCTTAGCTTTTGTCCCTTTTCACAGTGACCATTTTCACCACTTATGAAGTAAAAGGGACCAGACCGGTCTAGCTTTACCTTAGTGTTCCCATCGGTGTATTTAGATAAGGGGTTAGAGGTGTTGCAGCTCTTGTAAGCTTCTTGTGTTACTTGTAGAACTGAGTCTTGACCTGCTTCGTACCTGAAAACTGAAGATAAAAACAGAGTATGTGTAAGAAGCAGAGTATGTAGAAGAGAGTGAAAAGGAGAAGAAAGAGAAGTTGAAGGGTACCGATAAAGTCTCCGGCTTTAAAGCGAGCGTTTTCTACCAATTTGGTTAAAGGGTAAGATTTGGAAGAAGGGAGGTCCCAGCCTCCAGCAGTGGATTTGTTACCGCCTACGGAGACTTCATTTGCAACGGCAAGAGAGCAGAAGAAGAAGAAGAAGAAGAAGAAGAAGAAACAGAAGATAGAAGAAGTAGCCATGGATATAGATTGAAGATTGAAGATTGAAGATTGAAGATTGAAGATTGAAGATTGAAGAAGGTTTTGTGACTATGTGTCGGTAGAAGTCAATCGTGCTTTTCTTTAATTTATTTTAGATAAAAGAAAAAACTAGCAAAGTCATTTTTGTTCGTTTCTTAATATTTGTGTCATTAAACAAAAAAAATAATTGTAAATGTGGTAAATTTAAAAATGTCAGTGTCAGATATGATATAGAGATAGTAAATATTAATTTATCAGATAAAATATAGAGGAATCGAAGCAATTACTAGACTAAGACCTAAAACTTTCTCATTTCTTATATAACCCAACATTTGTTGTGATGACGAAAATGCCCTTATCCCATTTATTATTTAAAAATAATAATTAAAATAAAAAAATTAAAACACACACAATTCCTAAACTACCCTTTCTTCTTCATTCTTCTTCTTCTTCGTCGTTCTTCTTCTCCTTCTTCGTTTTTCTTCTTTTTCGTTCTTCTTCTTCTTCTTCTTCGTTCTTCTTCTTTTTCTTCTTCTATGTTATCGTTCTTCTACGAATCAAAGTGAGATGTTCTATATTTTTGTGATTTTGCATACCTAAATCTCGTTTTAGGTTTGTTTCTCCTAATTGTGAAATTTAAGATTTGTTTCTTTGGGTTTAAAACTCGTTCTAATGTTCTGGGTTATGCGTTTAGATGTTCAATTTGGAGAAACGCTTCAA
>KE153504.1:2125-18973 GCA_000411095.1 Aethionema arabicum
TTGGTCCTTGGCAAAGAAGGGAGATTTTTACTCGTGTTTCGGTAGATACGGCCCAATGTATCTACCGATGACAAGCCCAGAAAACACAAAAGACCCGAATTTCTTGACCTAAAACCCTAGCCGTCTATAAATAGGAGAGGGATATCTTCAGAAACGGAGAGAGCCGTTCTTCACCAGCCCCAAGGCTTTCAGTTTGGTTCTAGAAGATAGGATTCAAAAGGATCCATCCCTTCACCAACTATTCTTCATCTCGTTACTCTAGTGTTTTCTTCTCTTTGTTCTTCTTAATTTTCTGCACTTTTATTGTAGTAACTCTATTTTAGATTTAATTCAGTTTAGTTTTAATGTCTTCTCTTTTATTCATGCTTTGTTTTACTTTAATTATGCTTGAGTAGTCATTAGTTAGACTTAGGATGTTCTAGGATCGAATTGCAATGGTTAAAACACGAATATGTTAATTTATATTTTGTTCCTTCGCCTAGTGTTAGTCGTAATGCTTGAACTAGGATTGGCTACTAGTTCCTGATTTCAAACGAGTCCTAGATTGTGAAAGCCGGTAGGATAAGTTAGAACTACACTAGATCGAGCGATTTATTCAACCGTTATGCGAGTTAGGTTGTTAGATTGTTGACATATCTATCCAATTCGTAATGCATGCTAGTTATGGGAAAGAATTGCGATTCCTCATAAGAGTGACAGAGTGGGGCCAGTATCAATCCCTTTCTAGGATAGGAACCGTGGTAGTCGCACGAGAGTGGGCCGGTTCGATGGTTATGGTTGAGTCAGGGGAGTTTTAACCGTAGAACCTGAATATGTGTTTGACCATTGTTTTGTGAGAAGATCATTCCTAAGTCTAGCGCTTTTATCTTATTGAATTTTAATTGTTTAATTTTACGTTTGTTCGTGACACCCAAAAATGCCTGTTTTGTCTTAGCTTTGTTGAGAATCTTAATCTCTTATTGTTTAGCACCTAGTCCCGTGGATCGATCCTCATTCTAACTACAATACCCCTTGTGGTCGGGAGTAGAGGTTTATAAATTTTAAAATAGATCATACCCATAGCGAAACCAATAGCTATAAACCTCTGCGTGATCATGAACCCAAAACAGAATCACATCAAGATCATCATCATCGAGATTTGGACTCCAGTGAAAGAGAATTAACATTTGATTGTTAAAGGCCCAAGGCCCACGGTCAAGACTGACTGCATAAGATCCTCTGATTGGAACACAAATTGAAAACGACTACGATCAATAAGGCGACCTGCAATCATTCCTGTGAGACCAAGTCTTTGGTAAAGTAGCAACTATCGCTCTGAGATTCTCACATCGAGGAACTAAGGCGCGGCCAATGAGAGAGAACTGATTAACACGAACAACGTCATTGCAAATTGCTAAGGGGATGGGGACTGGTGCATCTTCAATGCCCAAAGTGAGATCTTGTAGCACAGTGCGTAGATTATTCGCCATTGATAACAGAGTGTGGAGAAATTGATGGAAAACCCAAGAACGAGAGATGAAAAAGATGATGGTAGTTTTATAACGAACCACAAAACGGTTAGAAGGGCCATCGTAGTGGGACACGGTGTCCACTACGGAGAACAGAGGAACCGTGAAAGGATCACGGGACAATGGAAACACTACCGAAGATGGTGACTAGTTCGCCGGCGAAGGAGACGCCAGACATAGAAGAAGGAAAAGGCGAGGAGTCGCCAAGGAATCGCGAATCGCCGCTCGCATCGGAGAGTTTTTTAGTTTATTAATTTATTTGTTTTTTATTTTGTTTATTTTTCTTTTTTTATTTGTTTGTTTTTTAATTAAATTTAAATAAATAGTTGAAGGGCATTTGTGTCTTGACATATTTTATTTAAGAAGGAGGGAGGTAAGAGATTAGTTTAGGATTTTAGAGATTTGAGGAAAAAAAAATAAGGGCATCGTATCCGTAAAAACTCTATAGTTTAAATTTAGTAAAACAAATCGTGTACTCTATTTATAGAAAATTTTAAACCCTTTGTTATAGTTATTTGACAGTGCCATTGTTCCGACTGTTAACTATAAACAACTCTCTATAATAGAAAAACTCAAATTTAGGGTTATTGAGTTTCAGCCAAATCGGCGACTTGAAGTAAAATCAATAGGAAACTGTTGATGAAGGTTCAAATTGTTGTTTTGTGAAAAATCAAAATCGTCACATAACTATAACAAATGGTTTAAAGTTCTTTAAAAACAAAGTACATGATTTGTTTTACCAAATCGGTGACTTGAAATAAAATCAATAAGAAACTGTTGATAAAGGTCCAAATTATCGTTTTGTGAAAAATCAAAATCGTCACATAACCATTACAAATGGTTTAAAGTTCTTTAAAAACAAAATACATGATTTGTTTTATCAAATTTAAAATACATGTTTTTTTTACTAACCACGCAAACTACATGATTCATTTTACCATTATCTCGTAAACGAACAATGATCAAATACATAAACAAATAATTATTTTTTTTTTTCAAGGCGTTTTTTCTCTTGGTTTCAATTTTCTTTTAACTTATATTATTTTTCTCTTTTCTTATTATTGTTTCTTTTTTATTAAAAAAATAATAATCCGATGGTGAATATATTTTTCGCATTAAATCCAACCTAATCGTTTACTTTTGAACTTCAATGTCCTCTTATATTTGTGGGTTTTCTTAAGTTTGTTATGATTTTCATGTATGCTTTTTATAAACAATTAGTCTAACTCCCTCGTATTTTATAAAAAAAAAACTCATATTACTTTATTAAGTGTGCCAAATGTCTCTTGTCATATTGTATAGCACCTCTTAGTTGAGTTTATATAAAGACATGAACATCAAGATTTCCCCATTAAAGATGATCATTTTCTCAATATATAAAGCGATACTCCTTCTCTTCTCTTTTACTTTAATGTTAACGAAAAAAAATTGTTCTTAAATAAGTGATTCACTTATCAATACAAAAAAATGTCACTTATTCATTTTTTTTACCATTGTTTTCTGCATATTTAATTATGGTCAAAATGCTCAAATTCCAAAAGAAAAAGTTAGAATAGGTATTTCATATTTTTTTAATTAGTGTGTAAATGCCTTAAAATTCAAATAAAAGAGAAGAGAGTATAAGAACCGATGATCAAAGATTTTTTAAGCCGAATGAAATCTAATGCATTTTATAATCACAATATCGATATACAATCTTCTTATTTTGTTGTTTTTTTTTATAGAATTAGGTACCATATTTTTGGATTTATAAAATCGATAGACACTATATTGTGTGTCTTATAAAATTTTATTAGTGTAGTCTCGTAATTGTTGATTGTTTTCGCATTGATCATATACTTTACTTCTAATACTAAGAAAACAATCTAGAAAGAGATTAGAAATTATATAGCATATTCATATAGAGTTTCAAAAATGTGAAAGAAAAATCTAAAAATTAATCTACATGAAGTAGAGATGATTTTGAAATTCTCCTCTTTGCACTTTCACCAAAATGAATTTAATTAACTACTCTTCCTAACAATACTAATTTCAGACACAAAATTGCATTTGTTTATATTAAAGATGATCACATTTGCTTCTTTTGCAACCCCACAAGATTCTGCATAAAATAATATATAAAGCAAGTTAAAAACAAAACAAAAGCGTAATCACATGAACAAAACACACGCCTACATCATTATATATCTGTATATTAATCACACAAAACTCAGAACCAACAATTCAACAAATAAAACACGTACGATACAATAAACTAGTTTCGGGACATGGTTGGTTCAAGCAGCGGAGGCGCAGTCGCAATCACAGCAATTCGTGCTCGACGTTGCATATTACCATACCATCCAATAGACAAGTCAAAGGACTGTTGACGAAGCTGTCTATACTCTTGACAAAGAGCACATAGATGACAACAACAATGGACACAACAATCGCAACATGGTCTCTCCTTTAACTCATATTGTCCTCTTAATTTAGTCCGATAAAAGCACGAATAAAGGCTAGTCCCAACACAGCCTGTAGCCATCATTAACATCATGTACATGGCTCCACTCATCCCACATGATGTAGAGCCTCTGTCTACAATCTCAGCGATCCGGCCAAAGGCTACGCAGGGACACCAACACGTCAAGCAACCTGTTACGTCTCAAAATATACATAAATAAGTAACACACACATATATTATATATAATATGTAGAGTAAATATATCATGACTTACATGAGTGGAGATCAAGACAACATTCACAAAGACCAGTGGACCAATCCATGGATTTGCCTTTAACAATGGAGGTTGTTGGAGGCTCCATGTGTCTTTTTTTTATTCTCTTTTGTTTTTTTTTTTTCTTCTCTTGTGGTTATTTTATTAATCGTTAGGTAGTTATATGTAAAGGACGCGTATATTTATGGCACCACTTGATGAACTAACCGTCAGGAACCGCAAGGATGCTTCGTTTGGTGACTCAAAATCTAGACGCCTTTTTAATCATAATTATAAATTTATTAATAATCAAACTGAAATTATTTCATTACAAAGTAAAACTAAGGAGGTGCAGACACGATTAATAGTAGCAGTATATTTATTTAAATAGGCATACAAATTCAGTTATAAATTTATTTACAATTAATTGTGTCAAATTTGACATGTGAATGAATATATCACACAATAAATTCAAAATAATTATTATTGAATCAATTATATATCCCTATAGTATTTTATGATTTGATCATTTTAACATTATGCTTTAAGTATAATATACACAAATGATTGTCCTAATCCCAAGATTACTTTTAGACCGTTTAATGGACCATTTTGTATCAAAACTTGATTTTTTTTTTTGAAACATCTGTATTAAAACTTGATTAGATAGTAAAATTACACTAAAATTATTTTTAAGGAATATGATTTTGAAAAGAAATAAATAGTAATTCCAAAAAACTTACGAACAATAAAGCACCATTAGATATGTTACTACAGAAAGAAAATAAAAAACCTAAAAGGTTTAAAGGAATCGTTAGAATTTAAGAAAAGCCAGAATACTTCTAGTGAACTTAGCAGTTTCCTATAGAATCAGAAAACATACAAACCTATGACACTTACTTTCAGCTTCTCCTAATCATTATAGACAAAGCATCTTCTAAGTCTGGTCCACAATCCAACTTTATCTACTTTAACATTAGTTTGATCAACCGGTTCTTTGAAACCAGCTTTACTGCTTAACTCCTCAAAGGCGTTAACAACGTTCTGCAGCCTGGCCACAAACTCTATCAGAAGTGAAGTAAAAGTTGCCAGAGACAACGAACTCGCACTTTCGTATACTTTACATTCTCTTTCATTAGCAATTGAACCACCAATGAAAGACACACTCGGCCAGCTCTCTCGGTTCCTTAACGACATCATACTTTCTGTTGATATCCATTGCTGAGATTCCTTACGACTCATTGGATTATTGTTGCTGTTTGTATCCCATGTTTGACTAAGGGATTTTATCACTTTAATCTCGTTGTCTTTGGCTTCATGCTCGATTTCTTGAGCTTCTTCCGCTTTCATTTGATCTTTAATAGCTGCCCAACTTTCTGAGTTTACGAGAAGGTAAGATTTACTGTCTATTTTGTTTTGTAGTTCTTCTGCTGCATGTTGAACGTCCTTTAGAACGTCTCCAGGGCTCAGCTTTTCCATTTTTTCCACTTTTTCTCCGAACATACGTAGAACTCTTGCTCCTTCATTGCCTACTCTCTTCAGTTCATGACGAAAAACCTGTCTTTTCTCTGGAGCTGCCTGCCAAAAGATAGTTCCCTTAAAGTCACCATGTAAGAGAAAGACAGTGTTCTCGTATTCTAACCATTCACCGGAGTCCAGACACTCATATATATTCCAGATATACCAGAAAAATACATGAAAGAGTCAAGACTGAACATGAAAATACAAATAACGAACCTGTATTTCTGAAAGAATGCATCCATGCAGTGCCATGACTGTGAAAGCACAATGCCTTACTGCACCACTAAGTTTGACATAGTTTTTCCAAGGATGGTTAAACGTTCTGTAAGGTCCATGTGGAGGCTCCCATATGGCAAATTCTAGCTGCAAAAGAGGTCTTAGTACAATATCATCCAGATTCTTTTGATTTGTCAGCATTCTGTATACAGCAAACAAACCAGAGAATCTTCTTGGCTTGTAGATTGAACAGCAGACCTGTAGCCACTATATAATGGATCATCCGATGCTTCGTACGTAAGAATCTTCGAGGGTACCCTCTCGTATTCAACACACTGTAAGTACCCGTCAACACATCCTAGATATTTAACAATATAAACAACAAGAGAAATCAGTCCAAACTCTAAACAAAACAAGGAACATGAAAATAAAAAACCATGTTACTTCAGATAATGTTTATCTACCTTCTAACGAATTTGCCACACTCATAAAATTTTTTGCCACAAGTTTATGGAGATCTTCCCCAGCCCATGTCGGACATATAATTATATTCACAATTAAACAGATGGTTGCACCAAGTACAATAAGAGAAAACCTGTAATATGCAGTGTTGAAAAATTCTCTGCTGTTGTGACCCGAAACCAGAACTATACAGTATGTCAGCAAGAATACCCTGAATGCATATTCATACGGCTTCATAGCTGGGTAGAGTTTTAGATAACTAGCACCAAAACCTGGTAGATAAACCATGTCATATTGGTACAGATACAAAGAGAAATGAGTACGCATATAAGTAAATGCTGCAAACCTGCAAAGAAAATGAAGATTATGATGATGACTTCCTCCAAGTCTCCGGATAAAACAGAGAGTCTCGCAATGCCAAGAGCAAGTCCACCAGCAAGCAACGTGCCTATAGCTCTATTGAATCCTTTGACCAAAGTTGCTCCTACAAGACAAGAGTTAGAGAGATACATAAGAGAAATTGACCTAAAGGAGAAAACTATGTTTGAAATTGTGAATAAAACAGTCAAAATGGAGTCAATAAGGAGAAAAAAGGCTTAATCGCAGAGATGCAAGTGGCTTGCGTTGGAGACAGCTCAAAATAGAGCCAATAAACAGTAAACTCAAACCCTAAAAATTCAATCAACTTGCAAAACGAAAATTAGAGAATCAATACCTACAGAATACTCGAAAACAACAACGACGGTAAGGATGGACCATACAGCAAATTTACTGACGATATGAAACGGCTCTTTGAGGAAGATAATGATGGAGGAGATCGCTAGAGCCATTCCCATCTTCACAGCGAAGTAGAGCTTCCGACGATCAGAATGGCACATGCCGTACAATTTGGATGGTAGACGGTGGAGAGCCCTCCAAGAAGCAGCAATCGCGTCGGAGCAAACGCGGCAGTAGGATTCGCTAGTGGATTCATTGAAGCCGAAATCAGAGAATCCTTTCCGAGAGAGAAGCCTCTCTCTGCTCTGTTCGCCCGATTTGGCTGCCATTTTCCCCAAACGAAAGCGTTTACTCTTGTTTTTGAATTACAAATGTTGTTTCTGTTAGCGCCCCACTTACCTTTCCATTTTATAAATATATTTATTTAATTATAATTTCATAAATTATCTAAAATAAGTTACTCTTTTATTTCACAAAATTAGGTGTTTTGTTTAAATACACAAAAATTAATAAAATAACAAAAAAAAACATTTTCTTAGATTATAATTAATGTAATAACAAATAAAATAAGGTAAACTTGTAAGACTTGTGAAAATTTTACCTAAAATATACTTTCTCTCTTTAAAAGAAGATTGTTTTTTTCTTTTTCAAGTTCACACACATTAATAAAGAGAAAATTTAATGCCTAAAATATATATACTATTGATTTATTATTTTATAGTTAATGATTAAACTTTAACAACTTTACAAAAATAAATAACTATTCTGTACATATCCAAAACATCAATTTATGTACAACAAAAATACAATCTTAAAACCCCAATTGAATTGAAACGAAAATAATATCATAATTTAAACACACAAATATGTGTAGCTAAAAGAGGCTTCACGAGAGGAGTAAAATAATGCATAGAACTCAAAGTGTGGGTCCAGGGATAAAGAAGAAATTAATTACGCGCGCATGTCTTAGATACCAAAAGACAAAATTTTGTCATAGTCACAATTAAAACATACATCTAACCTTCACTCACCATTCTTCCATGTCATCCTATATCTACCCACCCTTTATTTTCTTATTTTCTCCTAATATTCTTTTCAGAATTTATATTTTTACAAAAAAAATTAAGCATATAATTACCTAAAATGTTATGTTGTTTGTAACAATGTTGAGGAAAACGTTATTCAAGTGGTAACTTTCAGTCTACGATGCTTATTCGGGGTTTAGGCGATTTTAAACAGTTTAGACGGTTTTTATATAAGTATATATAAATTTAATTATATATCAAAATTATATAATAAAAAAAATATATATAAAAAAAAATAACCTAAATTATTTTATATTACATTAAAAAAAATTATGTCGACGGTTTTATCTTCATTCTTTAAAATAATTAATAAAAATAAATAAATTTTGAATTCTTATAATAAAATAAAATTTAGTGAAATTTCACTAGAAATTTTACATAAAAAATTAAAAAAATTGTTATCTCCAATTATTGTCTATTAACATTAATTATAATGGTATCAATTAATATTAATCAATTAAATAATGAGAACCCTGATTATCGTTGATGTCATTGTATAAATACAAGGGTTACTCTTCCATATTGATATAAGGTGTTCACAATTCTATATTTTTAAGATCAGTTTTCTAATAACAATATGTTTTATTATATTTATGTCTAGTTTCTATTCTATTTTTATATTCAGTTTATTCATTGAAGTTACTTTTCGTAAAAATACTATTATCAATAATGTGATTAATTCTTAGTCATGAATAGAATAATACACTTAATTGTTCACCCGAAATTCCTAATAGGTACCTCTCCAGGGGTTGGAACCGTCTCCCACAACTGCTTCCAATACGATGAGAAATAATTACAATAAGCTCTAACCCGGTTTCTCTTGTTTAGAAGACAATCACAAAAAAACCTTATAGCATAGAAAGCAATCAACGTTTCAAAGAATATAGCCAAAAACCACATTATAGTTTGATATTTCTTTTGGCTTTATACTCAAGCAGATTCATGTCATTTGCAACTAACATAGTCTTCATAACTCAGCTTCATATTATGCCATATAGAAAAACCAATTGACTTGTTTCTTCATTTGTTATTGTTTAACCCAACAAGACCAATCTATTTGGTTGTGAACTAAAACAAATAAGTCACACTTGTTCACTTTATTTTCTTTTCAAATATTTTTTTTAATATAATTTGGTCAACTAGTTCGATCCAATAGGCAAATTGTTGTACAAACAACAACATGATGTGTCCAAACCCAGATGTCTGAAGTATCTGAGGGAAATACTTTACAACTAAAGTACCTGGATACACCCTTTTCAAAATATTTAAAAGACTATTTAGTTACTTATGTTATTCTAGTTTATCCAAATTAAAATATAATCTAATGCATAAATTTGGTTGGCCCTAGGTTTAAGGTAGGTAAGCTTGGATACATGTTTCCATAAAAAAAATCATGTAAATTTAACTTCTACTTATACCAATGCATACAATTGTGAACTTGTATTAGGACTGAGATCTAAAGTTTAATTGAAATCTTCGGATCTTAGATTTAATAAATATAAAAAAAAATATTTACGTGAGTAACACATTGATTAAAGATTTTTACGACAAAAAGAAAGACTTGATGAGGCAAATTAATTATTGACGACAGGATTTTATAATATTTGAAAAAAATATAATATATGTTTTTTCATCTCAGATATGTCGAGAAAACAATATTGTAAAAAAATGCAACTTATTTCTAATATTTATTAGGAAAAATTATATGGCCTAGTCAATAAAAACTTGATAAATGTTGAATTTTTAAGAATCAGCTTTGAAAAAATGACAAATCCTGTCTTTGACAGACAACTATGATTATTAGTGGAAGGGTATATCTTAGAACATCCCCAATGGTTAGGCCATGTACAACGGCGACACCAAAAAAAGTCTTATTAAAAAGAAAAGGAAGAGAGAGAAACGTAGAGAGAGAAGGAGGAAGAGAGAGAAAGGAAGAGGGAAGAGTGAGAGGGTTCTTCAACCTCTCTCAAAAAATCCTATTTTGACACTTTTTTTTATTTTTCAGTCGCATCAATCTTATTTTTAATATTATTTTGATATAAAATTTGTTTGTTAGGATCTCTAGAGATGACCATTGAACTTGCCCTTAAGCACCAATGGAGAGTGCGTAAACATTTTATTTATTAAATTTAATGGTTTAGATTAATAATTTTTTTGCTTCCAATGGTTAAGATACTTGTGGTGCTTAAAAAAAACTTGTTTTTGTATATTTCAATTCATTTTTCATTTTAGATTCTTAAATTTTTTAATTTTTTTAAACATTATATTTTACATATCATAAATAATAATTAAAGATGAAACATACATGAAATGCATTTCATACAAGAAAATATAAAATTTTGAACGATAACAAGCGAAGTATGTAATCTTAATTTGATCTGAATTTTTGCCATATGTGTTCCACCAAATCTGCTTTTAGTTGGTCATGTTTTAATCTATCTCGAATTTGGTTTCGATTTCCCATCACATTGGCGAGATTTGTAGGCATATCCGTTGAATACGTATAATCGACGTGTGCATTCCCGTTTCCTTCTTGTTGATCAAATTATGATAAATTGAAATGAGTGTACCCATCTCGTTCGTCTTCTACTATCATATTGTGTAGTATAATGCATGCTCTCATTATCATCCCAATCTTGGTCTTGTCCCAAAAAAGAGCTAGATTTTTTTACGATGGCAAATCGAGCTTGCAGAACTCCAAAAGCACGTTCAACATCTTTCCTACCAGATTCTTGAGATGTAGCAAATAATGATGCTTTTGGATCTTGATGAAGTGTAATTGACTGGATAAATGTTGCCCATTTCGGATAAATACCATCAGTTAGATAGTAAGCCAATCGATACTCGTGTCCATTTACAATGTAACTAACTTTTGGGGCTCAACCATTTAAAATATCATCAAATACCGGTGAGCGATCAAGAACGTTGATATCATTTAAAATACCTGGTGGACCGAAAAAGGCGTGCCAAATCTAGAGGTCATGTGAAGCTACAACTTCTAGGACAATAGTTGGTTTTCCGAAACCACGAGAATATTGTCCCTTCCAAGTGGTGGGACAATTCTTCCACTCCTAATGCATACAATCAATGCTCCCTATCATCCCAGTAAATCCTTGAGCTTCTCCCACATGTAGTAACCGTTCCAGATCGTCGGGTGTAGGTCGTCTGAGATACTCATCCCCGAACGAAGATATGATTCCTTCAAACATGAAAGGGCAGTACTTTCACCAAGACGGAGATATTCGTCAACAATATCCCCTGCACAAACATAAGACATAATACGAATTGTTGGCGTACATTTTTTGTAGTCCGGAGAGACCTAATCTTCTGATAGCATCTCTTCTTTGTTGAAAAAAAGAAAATTCATCGGATAGACGGTCAACTATTTTCATGAACAAGCTCTTGTTCATTTTAAACCGTCGTCGGAATAGATTGAGCGGATATGTTGCTTCATTACTAAAATAATCGTTCCATAAACGGTTATGGCCTTATTCTCGGTTTCTTTCTATGTGTCGTCGTTTCTTTGTATGTAACAATAGATGAGAATTGAGGACATTATCAAATTCATCTTCAAAATATTGCTCAAATTGTTGATCAAAATCAAAATCAGAGTTTTGAGAAGAAGAAGACATAAAATTTTCAGTATTTGTTGATAAAATTTAAGAATGAGAAGAAGTGGTGTTTGAGAAAATTTAAGAATGAGAAAAAGTGGTGTTTGAGAAGTTATGTATGAGAAGAAGCATTTATAAAACAAACATCTCAATACCAAACCAACAACAATCAGTGACACACCAAACCAATTACATTATTTGACATGTAGAGCTTGAGATTTACCATCAGATCCTGTAAAGGTACTTTAGCTTTTGAAAGCATAATTTCACTGTTGTATGCTTGCCTATGATCAATTTGTAAGACAGTTGTATGCTCGCCTTTGATCACTCTGCAAGACAGAATTACAAAATTATCATCAAATCATGTAAAGCTCAGTATGCTATAATATTTCAGTCAAATGTAACAAGTTGACAGAATTACATAAGCTAAAAAGACGCTCATAAGTAGATCACTCCAATAGTTCATAGAAAGTTCATCAAACCAAGCCTTTCTGGAATTCTTCCACAAAATTATTTCATACATCAAACATAAACGTAGTTCACATAACAAACTGAAACTTTTAAACAACTTTTAAACAACACATAAGCAACATTTAAACTTTTAACCAAAACACAAACAATATTTAAACTTCAAACACAAATGGTCACAGAAACAAAAACTTCAAACTTCAAACAACAATCACATGAAAAACATTTTAACTTAAGGTCCAAGCATTTCAGAGATAAGCTTGGACTTTAAAGCATAATGTCTTCATCCGGAGACCATTTCCTTCTCTCTTTACGGGTCTCAACAACTTGAGGAGCATCAAGGATTTTGCTAGCAAAGGCTAGGGTATTAAGTTGGGTGTTATGTATTTGGCTATTAAGGAGATCTGTGACGTTTCCAGCTTCAGAAGATAGATCCATATCTTCAAGAACATATAGATCCATGACGTTTTAGCTACTGTTTTGAGAAGTTTTTTTTTCTACTTTTTGTTTTAGCTAAGTTTTAGTTTATGTTTTGCATAAGTTTAAGATTATAGATTATATAGGAAGATCTATTTAGTGTTTCAGATACACATCCAATCAAGCATTCATCACAAAACATTACAACTACGACTACCAAACATTGATTAGCTACTAGCGTAAACTAATCTACTGAAATGCATTTATCACTTACTTGTTTTTTGATGAGGCAGAGACTAACAACTAACAAGCATTGATTAGCTACTAGCCTAAACTAATTTACTCAAAAGCATTTATCACTTACGTTGGTTCAATTGAAACTTAAAGAAAATCAAGACATATCACTCCTAAGATTAAGAACTAATTCAGATTAATACCGAAGTGAAATCTTAGAAAATCCATGGCAATCCCTAGAAGCAACAAATTCAGAATTTCCAGAGAGAAACTAATTCAGAATTTCAGAGAGAAACAGATTTCGAAACACACATGAAGAATCTCTGATTCTCGCAAGCTAACAGAGAATTCATCTGAATCTGTAATCAGCTCCAAATTCCACTTTCTCCAAGTGAATCAAAATCTAATTCGAATCGATAATGTTGGAAAAGTGTATGAATTGAAAGAACAACTTGAGAAAACTTTGAATCCAGAGGTTTAAACAGAGTAATAATCAGACCTCAAAAGGTAACATGCATACAATTGCAGAAATAAAAACAGAGAAGGAATAAGTTTGGATTCAATCAAAATCTGAATCAAGGTCAATAATGTCAAAATCAGAGTAGAGAAACAGTGTTAGAGAGATTAATCGTTCCCAGAACATGTCATGCAATACAAATTACAAAAGTTATACCGAGAGGAGCCGCGAGATTCGAATATCCTTATCGGAATCCAATCAGTATCCGATCTAATTCCCTTATCTAGGTCTTAAAACGAATCGAAAACAAACAAATGAACAAATCGAAAACGAAATCGATAATCACGCACCATTAAACCAAATCGATAATTCTCGTATCCGATCTAATTCCCTTATCCGATTAAGTTGCATGAAAACAAATCGAAAACGAACAAATTAAGAAACGTAATCGATAATCACGCACCATTAAACCACTTTTTGTTGTTTTTTTCTGGAATCAACAAAATGATAAAACTTCTTCTTTTTTTTTTTGGGAGAAGAGAAGGCTTAAATGCAAAGCAAGGAGAAAAAAAACAAAAAGAAATTAAATAAAAAATGGTGAGGAAGTTAAAACCAATGTTTTAGTGACACGTAGGATAGCTTAAAAAAGTTTTAAAAACCTTCTCTAAGCAGCGATTTTAAGGTAATTAACATATTTTGACTTATTTATTAATCTTAAATACACTAAGCAATTCCCTAAGCACCCTCTAAACACCTCTATTGGAGGTGATCTTATCTCATAGCACAAAAGAGTTTACTGGTTCATAGATGCATAGATCCACCGGTCAATAATCTGTTTGATTATTATTATACTTACAAAAATATAATTTTAAGCTTCTTTTGTTTCTCTTATATAATTTTAAATTTCTAAAAATTGTTATGTCTACTTTTTCTTTTAAAATGATTAAAACAATCATTTACCTTTTTCAAAACCCTATTAAAAATTTTAGTTATATTTATTTTTTTAGCAAATGAGTCTCTTCCATTAGTCGAAGTAAACAGAACCGTCAATTTAAGAGACATGTTACTATGTGTTTTGATCACGAGGAAAAATATGAAGAAAAAAATGGTATGATTATTATTGAACCTAGATCGACGGTTTTATATTAGTCTATCTCGACAATCACAACGCTATTTTCTTCTATTATCAAAACGCACAACACCATTCATTTTTTAGATTGACGACTTCATTTACTTTTGTTAAGAGGAATGATGAATTTCCAAAAAACAAATGTAGAAGTTTTAGGCTAAATGTCCACACTATATGGTTTTATTTGTTGTTATCTCTTGATAATTATAGTATTTAACTTTTTTGTAACATCTTATTTTAGTAAACGGTAAAGGAGAAATACAAGTAGTCAATTAACCATCACGGAGGATGAGTGGAAAAACAACAAGGCAGAGGTGAATTATAAACCGATTTAGCAAGCTTGTCAGCAGCTTGATTCCGTTCACGATTGACAGTAGCCAACGAGCACAAGGAGAGAAGAGAGATCCAATGACGAATGTCAGATAGAATATGTCCAAGCGTAGTATGAAATCTGCAAGTGTGTATAATATTCATGAGTTCAAGGTTGTCTCCTTCAAACCAAACCATGCGCCAACCTTTAAGCCAAACACGTTGATTGACATATAGAAAATCACATGCCTCCGTCTGTAATGAAGAAGCTACTTGTGGTAATTTAGCCCAGCCAGCATCTATAAATCCACCTTGTGCATCTCTTATCAGCCAACCTACTCCCACGAAAGCGGCATCAATCTTAAATGTGCAATCAAAATTGCATTTTAACCACCCCATCAATGGTGGTTCCCAGGTAGAACTACGGAATACAGTTGGGGTTTGAACCGCGGTGGTTTAGAGAAGGAGCCTGGGTGGGTAAGCATCCATTCTGAATTTGCATTGATTCCTCTGTTAGCATCCCCTTATGGTGTACCTATCGTCGACGGAACAAAAAGTCATTTCGTGACTTCCAAATAATCCAAACCAGCCAAAAAGGAAGAATGCGGATTGCAGGAGTGTAACCATTGGTGTTTCGAATGTTAAACAATTCGTTTATGTTGTCTTCCAAGCACTAGCGAAGAATATCAAAATTCTTGAAATTAGCAAATCTCCAGATTGCACGAGATGAGAACACTCAAAAAGGACATGGTTTATAGATTCTTCAGTCAAGTCACAGCGTTGGCACATAGGATCAATAGTTACACCACGAGAATGGAGTCGTTGTGCCAGCAAGAGATTTCCAGAAAAAATGTTGTAATTTTGGTGGAATTGGTAATTTCCAAATCTTGTGTGTAAGTGCGAGAGAACCCGGAAAAGGAGTAGGAACTGAAGTCGGTGAAACATGTGTGGCTACCCAATAGCCGGATTTGACTGTATATTCCGAATTGGAGGTATATGGCCAGATGAAGACATCACAATCAACGAACCGGGAAAGACGAATTGTTGCACCTAAGTCTGCATCTTCCGACGTCAAAGTAGAACGAAGGATGTTAATATCCCATTCTCGTGTTCCTGGTTTCTAGAGTGCAACCACTTTTAATTGGTTATCGTGATTAGATCCAGTAGCTAATCTTGAGGGTAAAACCGGAATGGTCCGACCAAACACCTATTGTTTTTCCGTTACCTAATTGGATGCGCAAGCCTTTCTGGAGTAAATTTTTACATGTTTGCATAGTCTGCCAGCCGTAAGAGGGGTTTGTACCATAACGAGAAGTTTGAAAAGCGGAAGACGGGTGATATCGACCTTTGTATAAACATGCTAATAAAGAGTGTGGAGTTGTGAGAGGACGCCAAGCTTGCATTACTAACAGAGCAACATTGAAACTGTGTAAATCTTTAAATCCCAGCCTACCTTCACGTTTGGGACTGATAAACGTTGCCATGATAACCAAGAAATCTTACGGGAACCATAATCAGTTTGACCCCACCAAAATTTGGAAACTTTGCGATTAATAGGGTCACATATGTGTTTGGGAAGCAAGAAATAACTCATAGTGTACACCGGTTGTACTTGAACGACATATTTAATCAAGATTTTCTTGTCTGCAGGACTAAAATGCTTGTTATACCAGCCATTTAATTTATTAGCCACACCATGAATTAAGCCTTGGAGTAAAGCACTCTTGTGGCGACCAAACTATTCGGGAAGCCCCAAATATTTACCCTTGCAGCCAATTGTATGAATGCCCATAATTTGTTGAATGGATTGCTTTTTGGCTTCGGTAATCTTCATACCAAATATGATTGATGATTTTTGTAAATTAACTTGTTGTTGAGATATCGATTCATAATCACGTAGGATAATTAATTTGTTGTTATCTCTTGATAATTATAGTATTTATCATGAAATATAATTTAATCTTAATAATACTAGGTATTATACCCGCGCGTTGCTGCGCGGGTTAAAGTTTTTATAA
>KE153505.1:2978-13768 GCA_000411095.1 Aethionema arabicum
TTGGTGAAGAAGTGGTCAAGGAAGGCATTCCTGACCGCCAACCAACCATCAAGGCTGTTTGCTGGTAGTGATGAGAACCAAGCAGCTGCTTTGCCTCCTAGTGTGAACTCAAAGATTTTGCACTTAACGTAGTCTTGACTGACTCCGTTTATCTTCTGAACCCCACATATTTTATCGATTCTCTCTATGTGCTCTATTGGATTCTCATGTGATTCTCCAGTGAACATGTTGTTCTCTACTAAACTGACTAGCTGAGGCTTCAGCTCGAAATCCTGACTTGTAATTGGCGGAAGGATGATGGGAGAAGCGACTTGATACGCCGTGTGTGGACGGTGAGCATGTCTGATTTCTTCTCCTCTCGGTTGTTGCTACTGAGCGTTCTGACGTTCTACTTGCTGCATCATCTGCATGAATCTCCCCTCAAGTTGAGCAAGTTGAGCCCGCAGTAGCGGTACTTCTCCATCTTGTGCATGTTGTTGCGCCTGAGGCAGCGCTTACGGTTCCGCTCGTGGTTGTGCTTTATTATCCATATCGTCCATGATGTCGCCCCTGTTGGCTAGAATGGACTTCTTCTTACGATTGGATCTCTCCGTTCTTGCTAGTTCGTCGAGTGTTGCTTTTGGGGTTATTTGGTATTGATAATCAGATATAAACGAGTTAAAAATTGAGTTAAAATTGGGTTAAAATCGGCTAAGCTTTGTGGTTAATATGGTTAAGCTTCGTGGTCAAAGGAAAACCAGATTAACCGAGAAAATTCTCGGTTTATGGGGAATCAGATCTCGAAGTTTACATTTCGTGGGAATCTGTAAAGAGGGTATAGTTTCGGAGACATATAATCATATATGATAGTTCTCGTGGAGAAATAGATCGTTTTCCCTCAAAACTCATATCAGATATAGTTAAGATTTTGTATATGTCAAATTAATCATGGTTAGAGAACTCAGCATCATAATAATATATAGGGATCATGGTGAAATGACCTCCAAGTTATCTCGTTTTAGTATGAAAACTCCTAACTTTTTAATTTAGTTTTTTAAACCTGAACTTTTTCCGAATTGGTTTTTTAACCCCTCCATCAATGAACCGTTAATTTTCGCAAAAATTATTCATTAATCAAAACACTACATTTAACTAAATAGATGAAAAAAACAAAAAGTAAACATTTTTGTAATCCTAAATCGCGGTTCTACACGAAAATCATCCACTTCGTCTCTTTTTATTCGCGAAAACCAAATACTTTTACAAACTCATATTTCTCTTCTTCTTCACGATTTAGGGTTATAAAATTGTTTTTTTGCTTTTCATCTATTTAGCTAAACACAAAATTTTGATAAATGAATGATGCGAAAATTAACAGTTCATTGATGGAAGGTGAAAACCCAAATTAGATAGGTTGAGGTTTAAAAAACTAAATTAAAAGACTAGAGTTTTTCACATCAAAACATGATAAGTCGGGGTCATTTCACCACGATCACATAATATAGAGTGATTAGCAGCCCATTTTTATGGTTGTATGTTAAGTGTTTTACAATTTTAAAAGTGTTATTTTTGCCAATCATTTTTTTTTGTTAACCGCCCTAAATTTTTTACAGCGTGTTTTTTTAATAGTTTTCTTAGTTTTGCTAAAGTTTTAAAAATTGATAATTTGTGACTATTCAAAATATATAAATTTACAATCTAAAAAACGATAGATTTTATTTAACAGAGCAAACTTAACAATAAAAGTATACAACTACAACCGCAACCAATCAACCCCTATATTAAACCAATTCTTTTTGTATATATATGATATCAATAGCCGTAAAAACAATACTAATTATTCTACTTGAAATCACAAATCAACGTCGTCGAGTGCAACATGTATTTTATAATGGAAATTATCATAGATGCAATCGGTCGACCCTTTCTCAATTAATATAAATTTATGCTTTAGATCGATAGAGTATTTATAAAAAAAATTTAAGACTTTGTTGCATGTAAGTTATTTTAGTATATATAGTAGTATATAACCCTTTTTTTATATGCGGTATTTATTTTTTGTTTATGGTTCAACTTTTTTTTACTTTGGATCTCTATGATATTAAAGTTAAGTTTGGTTGAGGTATGTCTGATATTATAGTCGACCATATTATAAATTTTTTTTTGTAAAGGTCTTATTTAATCTTATATATTTTTTGTATATATATCAATTTGATGGATTTTTAATTGACTATCTTTAATTTTGAAAATATTTTAAAATTAGGCACATTTCTTAGAGATTGACTAATTATGCTATATCCCTTGAAATAATATTTTGTCGAATATCTACCAACCATGGTCCATGAAATCCAAACCCAAAATTAAACACTATGGGGTTGATTGTTGTGAAATTATGGAAATATGAAATAAAATTAGAAACCTATAAAATTTCATATCACTAATAATAATATAAAAAGTTATAATTCTTGATAATATAATATATAAGTTTCTATTAAATAAAACCTATAAAATTTTGGAACACTAATGCAATGTATAGACGTTTAGATTATTTGGATAATTCAGTTCAGGTTTTTTGGATTTTGAGTTTTTCAGATTTTTAAAAAGTCGAACCATTTAGTCCTAAATTTAATTCGGTTTGATTCGGTTCAGTTTATATTATTCGGGTTTCTGGTTTTTCAGATTTAAAAAATTTGAACCATTCGGCTATTGAAGTTCAGGGCGGTTTGGGATTTGGATCGGATCGAAACCATAATCAATTAAAATCAAATACAAATTATAATCATGATCCTGAAAACATTATTTTTTTACGCATTATTTTTTTAATCCATATGTTATTATTTTGAATAAAATTAATAATAATTTTATTTTTAATTTATATTAAATCAGATTATTTTGATTATTCGGGTTCAGTTCAAATTTAAGCTGAAACCTGAACAAAAAAATAGACCGCTCGGATTTTATAAATTTCAAATCGAATCCAATTCTGGTTATTTCGAAACTGTTTGGATCGATTCATTTGGTTCTAATAAGATTCCCTGCCCTAAATGCAAATGTTTCACTTTATTCTCTAATACATGTTATCCTAAAAAGTAGAGTTGGACATTCGGGGACTCGTTCTGTTTTGATTCGGTACTTTTGGTTTTTCGCTTCTTCGTTCCATGACTATATGATCCATTCAGTTTTTTTGAAGATTTCGGTTTGGTTCTGGTTCGAGTTCGGATACTTGATAAGAAGATCAAAAAAATTATAAATTATCCAAAAACCCAAAAAATATCTAAAAAACCCGAAAAATATATGGTTACTTTCGGATAACAATGGATACCCCTTTTGCTTACCACCTAATATCCATAGATCTCGAATTTAAGATCCAAAAAGTATTTTAGGGTGGTTCCTGTTAATTCCAAAACCATTTTTTTTTTGGTTTTTTTTGTTCTTTTTGTTTCAAGCTCGGTTTATGGCGTAGCGTAAGCGTGCTAATCCGTTGTTCGTTGATTCTAACGAATACCGAACCCGAATCCTTCTCTCGATCAACTTTGAATCAAAAGGAAAGAAGCTAGAAGCTCTGAATATTATTTATCTCAAATCTGAGTCTCTCAAGCTATTCCAACCTAATTATATAGAAAAACAACGAACGAATAAAATCTAGGACATCTAATATAATGAAATTCAAATTCAACCTAAAATAATGGGATAACGATAACAATAAAATGGATAAGAGCATGCGTTGCATCAGGACTCCGCGGGTAGAAGAAGATTCGCCCTCGAATCGACAGCTATGGGATCACTGTTGTACGGACGAAGATGCTTGACGTTGAAAACATTAGCGGTGCGTATGTGGCCTGGTAAGTCCACATGATAAGCGTTGGGGTTGATGCGTTCAAGAACTCTGATGGGCCCGAGCTTGCGAGACTTGAGCTTGTTGTACTCATGAAGATGGAGACGATCTTTGGTGAGAACCATCCAAACCAAATCGCCTGGAGAGAAAAGAACTTCACGCCTGTGTTTGTCAACAACAGCTTCGTATTTATCACAAGAAGCCTCCAAATTGCGAATGGCTTGGGAATGAACATCTTGCAAAGAAGAGACAAAATCCATGGCCGTCCCATGAGGGTGCGTCGGATCCGGAAGCGGTGCCAAATCCAACGGACCGCGAGGAATGATGTCATAAACCACCTGAAAAGGACAAAAACACAAACTCCGATTGACAACATGGTTATGAGCAAACTCAGCTTGTGGCAAGTGGAGATCCCAAGACTTAATATTATCTCCAACAAGACAGCGAAGCATGTTACCAAGCGAACGATTAGTGACCTCTGTCTGGCCGTCCGTCTGTGGATGATAAGCCGTAATCATATCGAGAGAAGTGCATAGCGAACTCCACAAGGACCGCCAGAAATGGCTGAGAAACCGAGTGCCCCTATTAGAGACAATAGACGTCGGTAAGCCGTGCAAGCGGTAAATACCACTGAAAAATAACTGTGTCACAACAACGACATCTGTCGTCTTCTTACACGCCAGAAAATGGGCCATTTTGGAAAACCGGTCAACCACCACAAAAATAGAATCATGGCCACGCTGCGTCCGCGGAAGGCCTAAAACGAAGTCCATGCTTATGCCCGTCCAAGGTTGGATCGGAACCGGGAGCGGAAGGTACAAACCAGCATTAGACGCACCACCCTTTGCTTGCTGACAAACCCGACAACATTCAACAAAGCGCTCAACATCTCGACGCAAAGTAGGCCAAAAGTATGACGTCAAGACCAGCTGCAATGTGCGATCACGACCCACATGACTCTCCTTGTGCAATTCGTCAATAAGTCGAAGTCTCAAACTATCCTCTGGAATACACAAACGATTACCCTAGAACAAGAACCCATCCTAAAGTGCAAACTCAGAACGGGAGCCCAACTGAACATCACGCTAAATATTGGCAAAGTAAGGATCCGTGATGTAGAGATCAGCAAACGTAGCAAAGCCCGGAACAGGCGTGTGCATAGTGGTGACCAAACAATGGCGTCGGCTGAGAGCGTCCGCAGCCATGTTCATTTGACCGGACTTATGGCGTATAGTGAACGTAAACTATTGTAAAAAGGCAACCCAAGTCGCGTGATGAGATGAAATTTTCCCCTGGCTATCCAAGTGTTTTAACGCGTCATGGTCAGTGAACAGAACCAAACTCCCGATGAACAAGATACTGACACTAATGTTTATTAGCCTGAATGATAGCATAAAACTCGATGTCGTAAGTGCTATAACGACACTACGCACCAGCGAGTTTGACACTATAAAACGCCACAGGGTGTGTCTGCTGGCTTAGAACAACACGAATGCCGAGCTTGGAAGCATCATAGTGGAGCTCAAAAGGGAGTGCAAAATCCGGCAGTACCAAGATAGGCGCAGTCGTGAGTTTGGTTTTAATCAACCGCAAAGCGTTAGCGGCTTCCTTCGACCAAGAAAAGGTGGCGCGTTTCATACAATCCGTGATTGGTGCCATAATTGTGCTAAAATTAGGGACAAAACGACGATAGAAGGAAGCGAGACCATGGAAACTACGAGCGTCCGACGTTCATTGCGGTGTTGGCCAAGTGCGGATAGCCTCCACTTTAGACATATCCATAGGAGGTCGTCAGCAGAGATGATATACCCGAGGAAAAGCACCTTATCAACCCCAAACTCACATTTCTGCCGAGCGACATACAACATCTCCTTTCGCAAAACAAGCAGAACCTACCGCAAATGATCAATATGTGCAGACATGGAAGAACTAAATACCAGTATATCGTCGAAATAGACAACCACAAACTTGCCAATATAAGGACGCCACGCCTGATTCATCACGCGCATAAATGTGCTAGGAGCATTAGACATGCCAAACGGCATCACTAACCACTCAAAGAGACCCTCGCGAGTCTTAAACGCCGTTTTCCACTCATCACGAGGACGAATACAGATCTGATGGTAGCCGCTTTTCAAATCTAACTTCGAGAACACCGTAGCGTTACCAACCTGATCCAACAAATCATCCAAACGGGGAATCGGGAAACGATAACGGACTGTAATCTTGTTGATGGTGCGACTGTCAACGCACATGCGCCAGGAGCCATCCTTCTTGGGAATCAACAGTGTAGGAACTGCACACGGACTAAGACTCTCGCGAACATGACCACGTGCAATCAGCTCCTCCACCTGACGCCGTAACTCCTCGTGCTCCGTGGGATTCATACGATAATGGGGTCTATTTGGAAGTGCCGCACCGGGGACTAGGTCAATGTGATGTTGAATATCGTGCAAGGGTGGTAACCCGTGTGGCAAATCAGCAGGAAAGACGTCTGAAAAATCTCGTAACAAGTCGGCAATAGCCGGTGACAAGGGTGATATTGGCGCCATCGCCGTGTGAAAACTAGGCAACAACAACCATGCAAAACCCAACTCCTGAAGCTCGAGGTTGAGTTCTGAAGGTGAACACAACAAAGACGAAGCGTGAACCGTAGGAGGTGGTGGTAGCAATGGGGAATGCGGTTCAGAAGGAAAAAACACAATCCGCCGATTGTCGAAGATGAAACTGTGGGTGTTACGACGACCATCATGTAAGACACCCTGATCCAATTGCCACGGCCTGCCTAACAACAAGTGACTGACGTCCATAGGTGCAATGTCACAGTAAAATTTGCCTTTGTAGAAATCACCAATAGACAAAGGAACAAGACAACGATGAGTGACCCGGATCTCTGAACCCGTCTTCAACCAAACCAGCTTGTAGGGGAGAGGATGGTCTTCGCGAAGAAGGCCCAGCTTCCCAAAAGCTTCCTCTGAAATCACGTTGCGGGAACTGCAAATGACACACCTTCCCTTTGATGGTACATGTAGACTGAAAAATATGGGTGCGCAACCACGGTTCTTCCACCGATACCGGAGCAAGACAGATGTGACGCAACATTAACAAAGGACCATCATCACCATGAAGGTGGTCTTCTAAAAGTGCGGGGGCGTGATCATCCATCTCTTGGTCAAACAAGGCATTGGTGTCCCAAGTCATATTGTCGGCGAGAAGACTTCGTCTCATGTGTGATGGGCATGCATTCTAACGATGACCGATCTCACCACAAGCAAAACAACGCACCACTGTTGGCCGAGAAGACCGGCGCAAAGCTTGGTCATCACTGACACCAACGGGTTGCGGTTTGAGGATCGGGTCTGCCACCTCCTTCTCAGGTGGGGACACTACTTCAGACCCTAAGGTTGGAGACACGCGGGGGCGCGCACTACTCGAGGTCCACGTCGACAACCCAGCACGAAAATGTTGTTCAAATGCGGCAGCACAACGATGAGCCTCCGTGATAGTTGCTGGATCAAACTGAGTCAAAGCGGACTGAAGTTGTGGTCGTAACCCGCCAATGAAACGCGACACCAATTGCGTCTCATTATCAAAAATCTCATTACGGGTAAGAAGCAAAGAAAATTCCTCAGAATAATCATCAACTGACCGAGACCCTTGGCGTAAATTTTGAAGTCGAGTGAACATATATAGTACCGTCAAAGTTATAAGGAAGAAAACTTGCTTTCAACACCTTCTGCAATTTCTCCCATGAACGAATCCTATCCTTTCCTACACGAGCTCACGTAGCTTTCAACTGGAGCCACCATGACGCCGCCTTACCGCGGAATTTGGTAGCAACTAACGCGACTCGACGATCTTTCGGGCTTGCTTGAAATCCAATGCTTCCTCAACTGCAACAAGCCAGTCGAGGAGTTCTTCTCCACGAACACCACCGTGAAACTCGGCTAAATCTACCTTGAAGCCGGATTCCCACCGTCGAGTATCACGCTCATGTCATTCGTCAAAACTCCTGGACCCTCGACGGGATCGATGATCCGCGAAGGGGTTAACATTACCATCAGAATCTTCATCCGAATGCGGAGGGGAGGCACGCCGATGTTGGTCACGGTGCAATAAAGCCTCTGCTAATTCATGAATGGACTCATGGATGGTGGCTTGGATGTTTTCTTGCATCGCAAGAAGCGCATGCCGCAATTCATCCCAATTATTCAACGCTTCACCTCCACGACGCCGCGGCGGCATGACTGAAACAGTAGCAGGAGAACCTGGCTTTGATACCAAACTGGCGTAGCATAAGCGTGCTAATCCGTTGTTCGTTGATTCTAACGAATACCGAACCCGAATCCTTCTATCGATCAACTTTGAATCGAAAGGAAAGAAGCTAGAAGCTATGAATATTATTTATCTCAAATCTGACTCTCTCAAACTATTCCAACCTAATTATATAGAAAAACAACAAAAGAATAAAATCTAGGAAATCTAATATAATGAAATTCAAAATTCAAATTCAAAGGATAACAATAAAATGAATAAGAATATGCTCCATTAGTTTAGTTCTTCGGTTTTAATGCCAACCTACTAAAATGTGTTAATAAAGTGAAGATACACATTGCGGGAAAGCTAAACGCTCAAGTGTTTATTTCGATTCCGCCAGGTTTTTTCTCTTCTCTGTCGTGAATGTTCTTCAATAGCCCATCTGAGCTCAGCTCTGCCTTCTCCGGTGGCGGATTTATGTCTTCTCAACCTTCTCAGGCCTATGAAATCTCATCGACTACTACAAAGGAAGGTATTCCATTTTTCGATTCATTAAACTAAAGGATTCGTCATTGAACTGTTATTTGCCCTAGATTCTTTGATTTCGGATGAGAAATCTGGCTGATATGTGTTTTCGTAAATGCAGAATCGTGAATGTGATGGTCTTATTATAGTGACGGAATGTATTTTCGGAAATGTAGAATCGTGAATGTGGCGGTCTTGTTCCAGTGACGGTAAAACAAATAAGTGAAGCTTCTCAATCTTGTGGTGAGAAATCAGATCTCCTAATCAATGGGATTGCTATAGCAACCGTTCTTTTATTTCAATCAAAACTATTCCAGATTTCGATTTCTCTGTTGTTGTAATTCCAGATGTAGGTGTTCAACTCAATATTGTGTACTGTTTTGGAATTTTGTCTAATTTAGGTCTCATCTGTTGGGCAAGTTGTGCCAAGGAGGACACAAAATTCACAGAAGCTTTGATTATTCACTCTTGATGATGAAACGTCAGAAATTGACTGCCCTGGTTGGTTATAAAGTGTGGGACTGTAATTCACAAGCATATGATTTAACAGCCATTCTGCCATTGTTATAAGGTGAATGGTGCTTTTAACACTATAGAACTGGAGGCAGTGAGGTGAGTATCTTTGTGTTTTACTTAATATCTGGTTAGAGTACATTCATTGGAAGGTGTTTCTTATAGTAAGTAAGCTTGGAAACAGTGATGGAACCTTATGTGTGTCTCAATAGGCACTTGAAGTGCTTTCATGGAAAGAAGTAGCTTCTTGTTTTCGCCGTCAAATGTGTGTATATATATATATATTTTTGTCATTTGTTTTACAAGTTCAGATTTACAAGTTTCAGTTTTCTACATAACATAGATTTTGTGTGCTTAAAACCTCTCTTTTGTGGTTTCTTATCAAAACAATGATGAAAATGGGCGCAAGAGTTCATATCTAAAGCAACCTTTTTGCACGCGAGTTCATATCTTTACCATCTAATGTGTACTCAATTGTCATCTCTTAAAATTGGTTTAATCATTGTCTTTGATTCCACTGCAGTATAAGAGAGCAAGGAATACACATTGATGAAATTGAGCAACAATTAAAGAAGAAAGCAGAGTATGCTCTTTCTCTATTGTACTCTCTTTCAATATCAAGAATTTAGGATCTGAATTTGTTTAAATCTCTTTTTTGATTCATCTCTATGTCAAAGATAACAATGATCTTGATTAAAAAAAAATCCAAACTTTTTTAGACTTTGATTTCATTACAATCGCTACTTTTCCGTACAAAAAAAACCCTAAGAATTTAAACCAAATTGGTAAACAATTAAAGAAGAAAGCAGAGTATGCTCTTTCTCTATTGTACTCACTCGTCTGATTTGGAATCTCTTTCAATATCAACAATTTAGGATCTGAATTTGTTTGAATCTCTTCTTTGGTTCATCTCTATGTTAAAGATAACAATGCTCTTGATTTAAAATAAAAAAAAATCCAAACTTTTTAGACTTTGTTTTCATTACAATCGTTTTTCATTACAAAACAAAACCCCTAAAAAATTAAAACATAATTGGTAAACCCTAAATCACCATTGCCAATACACAAAACCCTAACTATGGTTGTTTGTTAATGGACTGTCTGCAGAGAGGGCATGAGTTTTTTCCATGTTACAAAAAAAAACCTTTAAAAAAATTCGGTAAACCCTAAATCACCATTCGGTCCATTACCAATTTCTCGAAAACCTAATTATGATTGCTGGTTAATGGATTGTCTGCAGAGAGGGCATGAGTTCTTACCATGTTCTAGCCATTCGATGATACAGATTTCATGAAACAAATGCTCACAATAAGGTAATTGACAGATCGGTGATTCATATCTAGAATAAGAGCTCGAGAGATCTTCTAAACAGATAGAACATGCCTCCGATTCAGATCCAGAATCTGTCTTTGTAGTCATCGTCGGTGGTAACTGATAAACAACCTTCTGAATGATTTCAGCGTTGACTTCCATAGTCAACGGTAGTTTTGTCGGAGGAGAAATTTGTGATAGGAATCGCTGAGCTTCAGGAACAATATGATCACATAATTTTTTAGATAAAAAGTGATCATGGAGAGAAAGATTGAGAATTTGTAAGATGTGATTAGGAGTGAAATCAGTGAATTTGAGAGAAAGTGGAGATTTTTGATGAGGAAGAAGCGAAGATCCTTTACGAGAGATG
>KE153505.1:40182-53843 GCA_000411095.1 Aethionema arabicum
ATGCGGAATTCTCGCCTGATGTCTGCACCTCGCCCGAGATTTCCAGAGTCCTTCCGAAAATCACGGTCCGGGTTTTTCGGGCCCGTCCGGAAATTGCGGACTTGGTCCAAAATTTACGGGAAACTCACCCAAGTCCCGTTCCGGTCCCCGTTTCCCTCTCCTGGGTCTCCTTACCCGTACTTTACTCGATTTCCTTCCGAGTTTCCTCCCGCGTCGTTTCCAATTCCGGACACGGATGCTACACTTAGCCCACGACCGGCCTTGGAAATTGAGAAAAGTTGAGTTTTTACAGTGATGGTGAAAACAAAGACGAGTAAATTAAAAAAAATTGTTTTTTTTTAAATTTTACGGCTTTATCAAAATATAAATATACAAATAAAAAAAAGAAAGAAATTTGGGAAAAAGGAAAGAAATAGTCTGCTTTTTATTATCAGCCGTCCGATTATTTTTCTTGACTCATGATGGGACCCACATCTCACGTGATCATCTCGTGACTGGAGGGAGAGAAGGGGAGTGAAGAAGACCTAGTCACCACAATCATTCCCGCCGGGCAGCAAATGAACGCCGTCGTCATTGTTTTCGCTCCACTCTTATTCACTTTCCGGCGATCGAGGTCTATTGTCATCTAGCACAAAGTTAACTTCAATCTCTCGCAGTTTACGTTCTGAAACGAGTAATAGACCTTTCGATTACGTTTTCGGCGCCGGCGCCGATTCAAAAACGAATTTATCTTCTGTACAACTGGTCAGTGTCCTCTCAAGTTCAATTTCGGTCTAGATTAACCGATTGGAATTTTTTTTCATAGTTGTGGACCTTGTGGTTGTGATTCTATAGATCACGTGGTTTAGTGTTCTTGTTGTCAATTATATTTGCTAATTACGAATTTCAGAGCTATATAGCTTCGATCATACTCATACCTATTGAAATTTTCTATAACGCTCTTGAATTTTGTGAATCTGCTTCCTGCTGACTCTTAAGATTGAGAATTCCAGTCTCTAGGTTTTTGGAATTAGTGCTTGTTACTTGAAGTATGTTGCCTAAGTGCTATGTATGTTCCTAGAGCTTAAAATGCCTAAACTGGTGTTGCTGTTGCTACACCCAAGAAGTAGAGTATATAATTTGCTATGACCACTGTGGATTTAGCTTTTCGTTGTCCAAATTTGATTAGGCTTCTGCTATGATCCATCATTGATAAGAAGAAGAAGTAGTAGACTAGTAGTTTGTGTGGGAATAAAGAGATATATTAATGTTTGGAGAATCGTGTCCCGAGAGACCTTTGTTTGGCGGCACCATTTCCAGCTCTTTCCCGCAAAGATTTCAGGTTTGCTTGTAATTCTTCTTTTGCTGCTTATAATTCTTATTCTATATGAAGATTTCATTGTGTATTTCAGGATGTGAGTAATGTTCGGCAAGTTCCAGATCATCAGGTATGTTAAGGATTTTCGTATTCAGATCTATAGAAGAAATTTCTTTTGCTTATACTATATCGGTTTCACAGGAAGTGTTTGTGGATCCTTGTAGAGATGAGAGTTTGATATTTGAGCTGTTGGATTTCAAGCCTGATGTTGACGATAATGGCAGTGCTTCATGGTTCCTTCAGGATCTTGCGCGTGAGCAAGACGACGAAGGATTTAGGGTAACCTTTAGCCTTCTTCATTTTACTAAACCAACTTGATTTCTCAAAACTGAATCGGTTTTGAGATCATTTAGCCATATTACTTGGATGAATTCTGTTGTTATCAATTCAGTTTTTTGAAATCAGTCAAATTAGAATTAACACTAGTAAGATTGATGTACATTTATCCTAGACACTGATTTCATGAACAATTTAGTATTGTTTCCATGGAATTTGCAGTTGATTGAGCAGTCAGAAGTTGTTGAAACGCCTGAATTGTCTTTCAGAAACATCCCTGCCATTATCACAACTGCTATTGGAGAGATGGTAATTTCATATATACATGAGCTTTCAGTTTGTTTGCGATTTGATCGTCTTTACTTCACTGTTTTGTTCACTAACAGCAATGGTTACAGGCTGTATCCAAAGGAAAACAAGGAAGAGAAGCACAAAACCTTGCGAGGGTAATTAAGATTTCCTTGTTGTATCTTTTTTGTTCTTCATTAAGGTTGCATTCTGAGACGGAACTGATCTACATATGATGATATTTGAAGGTATATGTGGCGAATCTTCGTCTTAAAGGGTTGATACAGATGTGTTGGTGACTGCATATGAACCTATTCTAATAAAGTAAGTCTAGGAAATGTTATATTGATCAGAATTGTTCCACAGATTTGGGAAAATTCAAGCTTTGTTGGTCAGATAAGCTGATTAATATCTTTTGGGTTCTCATGTGTTTACTGTGCAGTCCGTTGAGTGAAAGTGCAGTTGCTGTAGGAGCTGGTTTAGCTGTCCCAGCTGCACAATCTGGAATTGTACCAATGTGTGAAATCATTAAACAAGCAGTCTCTAACTTCAAAGTCAATGACTGGACTCTTTTGGGTTCTTCTTCGACCTGAGTCTCTGCTTCAACAACAGAGATCAAAGATACAGACCTGTTCTTTTACTGGTCGCCGGCGATAGCGGCAGCGACAGAAAGCTGTTCTTTTCCGCGTCGCTTCGTCAGCTACGAGATTCAGCGACCAGTCGCAGCGACCAGTCGCAGCGACTAGTCGCAGCAGCCAGCGACCATAATTGTTTATCACCAAAAATTTCAGCGATCAAGTTAATTTTCGGCGTCGCAAGTCTTTTCTCTCTCCCTCGTTTGTGAAGTCCTTCGAACCTCTCCTTTATCTTCCTCTTCTTCCTCTTCTCTCTTCTCTCTTCTTCGTTATCGTTTCTTCTTCCTCTTGCTTTCTTTATTTTCACAATTTTTGCCTGATGTTATCGTCACCTAAAGCTTTTGTTTTGATTTTATATAAAAATTAGTGAAAAAATTAATGAATATTTAATTAAACAAGTTAGTATACTTAGATTTTACTCATTAACCAAACATAGTTATTCATGTTTTATGATCGTATTTTGTTTAATTTTTGGGGTTGTTTTTAATGAATTTTTAGTTATTAAAAATTAATTAAAATTTGATATTTTAAAACTAAAAACTAAATGAATACAAAAACCAAATTTATATGTTTTATATGATCAAATAGATGACAAAAAAATCTGATCAAATAAAACATAAAATTTTATTTAAAATGTTTAAAAACTAAATATGTATTTAAATATTTTTGTCAAAATAGTGTCTCCAAAACTCGTCTCCGAAATTCGTCGCCGAGTTGTTTTTTTGCTTGTCGCTGAACTCAACAACGAGTTTTGGAGACTCATCGCATCGACAAGCAAAAGAACAAAAAGACATGTCGCTTGTCGCTGTCGTCTGTCACTGTCGCTCGTCGCCGAACTCGGCGACATGTAAAAGAACAGGTCTAGAGGCGAAAATGTAACTTTTACTAAGCAATTTTTGGAAATTTCTCATTATAAATTCTTATTATTGCGAATTTTAATTAACCTTGTTTAGATTTTATCTTTATATTATTTAGATTTTAAAATATCAAATTAAAATACAAAAAAGATATTGATTTAATTTAAAATTGTAAACAAAATAAAAATGTATATTTAAAATAAAAAATAAAAATATAGAAAAAATAATTTATTTAATTTAAATTAAATTAAAAAATAAAAAATATTAGAATCAATGAGGATGATTAGATAATTATATAAGATTTTGTAAGATTGTTATAACTAATTATGATATAAATACATCTTTACATATTATTAATTTGAGAAACAGTTTTAAAAATAAATTTTTGTTTAGTACAAAATTACTTTATGTCATGTCCGACCGTCATTTATTTTAAAAAAAAATTATAGCTAACTATAGTAAAAGAGAGTCTTCTCTCCTACGGGTCGACACCACAATGTTTTTCAAGATTTTTTTAAAAAATTTATTTATTATAATTAAGTTATATATTATATAATTAATTTGTTTATTCGATACATCCTATATATTATATTTCAAAATTTTAAAAACAATATATGTCCAAATAAATACTATAAAATCTAAATAAAAACACTAAAAAATTTCTAACAACTATTCATAGTTTTAAAAACAATATATACCCAAATAATATCTAAATAAAAATTATAAAAACTAATTAAAAACACTTAAAATTATCTAACTACTAATTGAAAATGAAGTATATATAAAATCGACAAAATCACTCTCATTATAAAACCATGGTCTTGTTTCTTTTTATTCATCAATGATTTGTTTAATATTTTCTATGCTTTCTTAGTTTCTTAGATGAATTTTAGCATATTTTTTTTAGTGAATTATAAAAGAATTTCATTTGAAAAAACATGCGCAAATAATCAAGGTATATATCTAAGTATTTTAATTTCAATGTGATCTCATCGTTGAGTTATTGGTATTTTTTGTTAATGTTTTTTAGGTTTTTTCGTATTTTTAAATTTCATGCCAAAACCCTATAGAAGCAGAAGCACACCTCTTGTCAATGCATTGAAAGCTATTTGTGAATATTTTTTAAAAGATGTGTATATATTTCACTGAGTGGTAAAATAATGTTTCTATCTCCAATTTAAAATGTCTTCTTTCAAATATATTTCTTCTTCTTCAAATGGACCAGATGAAGAATTAAGAGAAATAGATTCTTCTTTTTGTGTGAAAAAAAAATGGAGCCATGAGTTGTGAATAAAGAAATATAAAAAAAGGTTGTATTTGGTGGAAAAAGCAATAGAACACCCGAGGATAGAGAAAAAAAATGAAAATATGATATCATGTAATGATTTTGCTCTTTTACTAAATACAAATAATAATGGTTATTTTTTTTGCTTAGATGCTTCTCTTATATTATAAAGTGTCTAGGAAAAAATAAGTGATGAAAGGAAGAAAGAATTAAAGAGATGATGAATAATCTTTTTCCGTCTAAATCAATTTATGTATTTTGCAAGCTCAATTTGTTGCAGAAGCTACTCTTTCTATTGTTCAGATTTTGGAAGATTCAAACAAATAGTTTTCACATTTAGTTATTGTTTATTTCGTTTTTGAATTCGTTTGTATCTTTTTTTTTTTTCGCAATGTGGTTTTCATTAAAATTAAAAGGTGTTTGACTTCTCCAGCCATTACAAAATTAATTAAAAAACGAGGTGGGGTAGGTGAGACGATTGAGATGGCGCTAGTGAGAGATTTATCATAACCAACCGCGAGATCTACTGCTTGATTCGTGGAGCGCGGTTGGAATTCAAGCTTAAAATTCTCCAGTTGGATGAGAGATCTGATAGGCCTTGTGTATACGTTTCCAGCGTTGGCCAAACAACGACTCTGGTAAGCCATGTAACAAGATCCATACAGTCTCTGACGAAAGTGACATTTTGGTAACCTAAATTTGTGATTTTTTGGCCACCGAGAGTAGCAATTCAACTTCTATTAGGAGGGATGATTAAACATAACCCAGTTTTTTACTCCCCCAATGGTGAACGCCTCATTTCGAGTCCTGGAGAATCCAACCAATTGAGCATGTGGAGTCGACATCGTTGCAGGATCCATCTACATTACAGAGCATGTCACCAATGGTTGGTGGTTTCAAGGCCGGAGTGTTTCTGATCTGTATAGAGGGCTTTAGATTTGTCTATGCTTGAACATGTTTTGGTTTCCTTACTTCATATTCCTTTTGATCCTTCTGAGCTTGTTTAACGATCTGGTGTGTCGCTGTTATGATTCCTTGGAATAACCTTTTGTTTCTTGGTTTCCACAGGCACCACAAAATCTAAGGGTAGCATGCGTGTCTGTCCGTCGTTTGTTGATCAATCCCCTCCAGCCGTATGAGTTAGTTCAAATTGCAATATATTGACGAATTGAAACAATTAGGGTTTCCACCTAAAGTCCATGAGATTTTCCAAGTAATGGTGGCTAGAGGATATTCAAAGAAGACATGATTGATTGTTTCTGTAGCATTGACACATACTTGGCAGTAACGGTCCACTATGAATCTCTTTTTAGATAGATTTTCTTTCACCGCCAGTTAATTCTGCATCATTCTCCATATAAAAAGTTTTATTTTGGGAGTAGTGTCTTGTTTCCATATAGTTTGGTATAATTCGTTAATGTTGAGATTGTTTACTTGTTGTAGTTGAATTGTTCTCCATATTTCTCTCGACCCAAAAGCCTGACTTCGTGGTGTACTGTCCTATTTTTGTATGAGTCCACGTGTATGTGTCTGTTGTCTTTAGCTGACATGGGGAAATCTTTTTAATCCATTTTATATCTTTTGGGAAGATAAAATGTTGCAGCTTCTCCAAATTCCATGTACTCGTGGATTGGATGCTAAGAGAACTAAATTTTTTATTTTGATTTTGTATGTGCGAGCTGTTGCGTGGAGGACGAACTGGTCTTGTTGGGAGCCAATGTTCTTGCCAGAGAAGGGTGTTCTCTCCTGCTCCATTCTCTTTTGGATGTCGTCTCTGAATAGAGAGAAGGCATGTTAGGCTCTGCTAGAAGTATGAGGGTCTATTACCCAGTTGGTCTTCCACTAGAAGTTTGCTATAAGTTGAGTGATGGTCTTAGTTGTTTTTTTATGGTAAATTGAACACCAACATCGTGTAGGTGGGGAGGGCATGTATTACTTAATGAGTACCTCTTTCCCTCTTAGGGAAAGGAAACGATTTTGCCATCCTGAGATTTTGTTGCTGATTCTTGTTAGGAGGTACTGCAACATTTGAGTTTTTGACCTTTCTGTTTTTTCTGGCAGTCCTAGATACCTTCCATTCCCACCTTCTCGGCAGCTATGAGTTTTCTCCTGTATCATTGCTCGGATGGTTTGGCTGACTTGTTTTCCATAGATTATGTTAGATTTCTGGAGATTGATCATTTCCCCCGGTCTATTTCTGTATTATGTCAGGATATTAAGGATTTCCTATATTTCCTCTTTTTTGGCTTTGTAGAAAAACAAACTGTCATATGCAAAAAGAAGGTGAGTAATGGGTGGAGCATTTGCTGCTATTAAGATTCTAGTTATGGAGCCTGTCATTCCTGATTTTTTTCACAAGTGAATGAGGAGCTCCGTTCTTAAATGAAAAGGTGATGGGAGAGGGGATCCCCTTGCCTAATACCACGTTTAGGTGTGTTTTTGTGTGTGGTGTTCCGTTAATGAGTACTTGATATGTGATTTTTTTAATGCACGTCATGATGAATGATCGCCATTTGGTTGAAAACCCCCATATTCGCATCACCTCCTCAATGTAAGGTCATTCCAACCTGCAAAAGCTTTAGTCATGTCAATTTTAATCGCAAGAAAATCTTTGGAAATCATTTTGTTCGTGTTTAGTGAATGGATTAGCTCTTGATTGAGCATGATGTTATCCATTATTGATCTCCCCTTTACAAAAGCAGCTTGTGATTCTGTGATACATTGTGGTAGAACAACTTTTAACCGATTGGCTAGGAGCTTTGAGATGATTTTGTAGCTCAGATTGCAAAAGACTGATCGGCCAAAATTCTTCTAACCTCTGGGCATTTTCATTTTGCAGAATCAAGCATATCTCTGCTTTATTCAATGACTGGTCTAGCTTTCTTTCTTGTAGAAACATGGTAACCATTTCGAATATTTCTGATCCGTTTTACCGGGTGGAGCTCAAAGACGATACCACATACCTCTTATAGTGTGGTCACACGGGTGAGATCTTTGTTTTGTTCCTCGCTTATTCTTGGTTGGTAAGGCCCCCATAGAGATAAATCACACGAATGTGTGTCTACTAAGTATAGTTGGGTAAAATGTGAGCTTGCTAGTTCTCCCATTTCAGCTTCGTCATATACTAAGAGACTTGTGGGGGTCATTAACCAGGTGATGTGGTGTTTTCACCTCCTGTTTTTTGTCGTGACATGAAAGAATTTTTTGTTTTTATCTTCTTCTTGCAGCCATTGTACTCTGCCCTTCTGTTTCCAGAACAACTCTTCTTTTAGGTGTGCCAAGTTTAACTCATTTTGTAAATGTTGTACGATTCGGTGCTAGAGGAGTCCTCGTGTGTGAGCTGGTAGATTGCCTTTTGTAAGCGCTCTATTTCCTTTGCTGATTTTTGTTTTGTGTTTCGTTTCCATTCCACCATTGCCTTCCGACATGATATTATCGTAATTCTTATCCCTTGTCTACCTGATTTCCACCCTTTTAGGTTCATTTCCTTGAAGTGTGGCTTCTCTATCCAGCGCTTTTCGTATCTGAACCTTGGCCGCTGTTTTCCAGGACCTCTACCTATTTGGACCATGATAGGGTTTTGGTCCGAGGAGATTCGATGTAGGTATATGAGTTATGTCCTTGGTAGCCAGTTCATCCATTCATCATTGGCTAGAGTTCAATCCAGTCTGCAATGTACAATGTTTTGACCTCTCATTCCATACCAAGAGTATGGGTTTCTTGTAAATTGTATATCGATAAGGCCACATGCTTCGATCATAATGTTTGAAGCTTTTAAAAGAGTTTTCAGATCGCTTGAGACCTCCTTTTTTCTCCAAGTTTAATCTGATTTCATTGAAGTCTTCTCATAGTAACCATGGTCCTTGCCTAGTTGCATTTATTCACATCAATTTTTTCTAAACATAGTCACACCCTTGTTTATTGGGCTAACCGTATATACCAGCCATGTATAAGGTTTTTCCTTTCCATTTCATCCTTGCATCTATCATGTTTTTGCTAGAGTATTCAATGTATGTCTCTATATAAGTTTTTCATAGTAAGGTTAGAACCCCACTTTTTCTTTTCGGGTCTACAACATGTAGTCTTGAGTAACCTAAGTGTCCTGCTTACTGCTCCATATAACTAGCTTTATTTTTTTATCTCCGAGAGAAACATAACCTCTCGGAATTATCGATCTCGTATTTCCTTTAGGTGTCGAACTGTCAGAATATTTCTGGTCCCTTGACAGTTCCAACCTATTGTGTTCATGATGCCATCTGTGGTTTCTCGATAACAACGAACCGAGATGTAGGTGAGGAGTTGTTGTCAGTTGTAACTTGTAGGAGCCTTTTCCAGAGTCATTTTGAGGGTTGTTGCAAGAGCCTGCAGAGATAGTGAGGGTTGGGATAACCTTAGGTGAGACATGTTGATGGGTAGTTACTCCTGACGTCTGGTGATAGGTAGTGCTTCCTTCGTGTATGTTATTTTGTCCTTCATGTTCATTTGTTTTAAGCATGTTCCCAGAGGTTAGTGTTTGAGATTTTTTAGGGGTATGTTGTGCCTTTTTTGCATTGTGTTCCATATTGTCTCTTAGAAATTTCCTTTTGTTTGTGTGGCAATAGTTACCATCTACGCGTTGTGGTTCGAGCGTGTTTTCTGTGGGGTCTCCTGGAAATTTACTTTTGCTTGTGTGGTCATTGTTTATCATGTTGTGTTTTTTGTTGTTTTGTTTTGGAATTGTTTTCTTTATTTGTATTTTTTTTGTTTGTTATGTTGAGTTTTTTATCTTTAATAAAATGACTCTTTTGATTTTGAGAAAATAAATAAAAAAACAAAAATAATAAAACTAAAACAAAGGAAAATCACAAAGGATGTTTAGGATGGCGCATAACTTATTAACTAGATATTAACCCGCACCGTCTGCAGGGTATAGATTTGTTTAAAATCAGTTTTTTTTTGTTGTTTTATCAATGTTTGTTGACTTGTCGATGTTTCATCATGATGATATTTTAAATATATCATTGTATGTTCATTGATGTTTAATATTTTTTTTCCTTACGGTTTGTATGTGTGTTACATCCTTGTGTAATTAATTTTAGATAATACGTATGTGACATTATATATGTTAGCTAAAAATATATTGAGGGACAACATTATGTATTCGTTTTGTTTGTGTTTTGTGGTTTTGTGTTGTATGAGTTTATTTTATTCTATTGTCTAAAAGATTAACCTAATAGAGAACAAACCAAATTCCATTTAGTTTAATTTTGGTCTAAGTTTGGTTGTTTTGTTTATGCTATCTTTCATCGTAACCATTTTTCTAAAGTTTTCCTTGGGTTCAATTCGTTCGATATCATTTTGGTTGGTCGTTGGTTGGGTTCGAATTTTATGGGTTTTCGTTGGTTGAATTGATTTGTAATTCATCTATTTTTTTTGTTTTTCTATTGTTTTTTTTCCTATCATATTTTACATCATATTTGAAGCAATTGGAGATTCCACAAAATAATTGAATATTTGAATGCATATTTGTGTAACAATATACCAAATCATAAAATTCTAAGGAAACGTTATATGTCTATTATCCAATCATTATTCACATATTTGACGGTGGACCCAATATTCAATTAGTAGGACCACTTAAAAATTATTCGGTTGGTTGTTATATTACCAATTAAAATTTAAAAAAGTGTAATTGTTTGAATATAATTTAAATTATAGTCATTTATAGTTAGTATCTTCAGCGGTTAGGGAAATTGAATTTATTTTATGTATTACATATGAAAATTATATTAAATCCATTAAGAGTTGGTCGGATTGTGTAAGGATTCGGTTATTCCAACGAAACTTCCTCATTTTATAATAAAGTTAAATTATTTGATAATCCAAGATATTGTTTTACACTTTACATCCCATCCCTCTCACTCTCTCGCTCTCTCACTCTTTATCTCCTCCTTTTCCTTTCTTCTCGATCTTTTTCTTCTTTTTACCTTTCGTTTTTTTTTCTTTTTCGTTTTGGAAACCATCTTTCTTCCTTCTTCTTCTTGAATCGATCTTCTTCCAATTTTGTTCTTGTTTTAATTTATTGGATCATATTTCAATTCAATTGGCGGGTTCTTTCAATTTTGACCTCGATTTTGTTAATGCTTATTTTCTTGAGATCTGCTTACTCATTTCTGGGCTAAACTCATGGAAACACGATTTTCATCAACTCGGACGCCGAGTTCATCATCAGTCACCAACTGTTTCTTGGTTGAAGCTGGCCACCTCTTTACACTTTATTCTTAATCCATGCTTTCTTTTGTTATGAATTATTGAATTGTGCCTCTCCTTGGTTTATACGTATGGTAGTATATGGGTCTATCGATTTGATGGAGGTGATGATTAGTTGAATGTGAATTTGCATTTGTCACCATAGTTATATGACTTAGTTGTTGGTAGTCAAATATGGTTTCAGTGATGGTTAGACTTGCAATTCCACTATTCTTTGTGTTGTTTCTTCTTTTAATTAGTCGTACTCTCAGTAGCACTTAGTTGGTTGGTGTTTTGCTTGCGTTATCCATATCGTCATTCTGACCTCATTCTATTTTATGTGTGGACACTGTTAAACTATTGGTCCTGAGATAATTTGAAATTTTTCATTACGATAGAAGATGTTATACTTATGAATAGTGGATGAAGTACACTTTATTTTTCTGGTTAACTGCATTATTTTTTACATGAGTAGCAATGGTTGGGGGAACCGTTGTTCTGGATTATTAATGCCCTCTTGATGCAGAAGGAATTATTGTTCATGTAATTAAACTCAGTGGTCATACATCTGCATAAATAAAATCAGTAATGTATAACAATTCACCGGAGGTTATCTATATGAATCTTATAATTAACTTGATCTTAGTTGGCTGGTGTCTTGCTTACATAGACCTAATTAATGCTATATCATTTTACTTCACTCATGTAACATCAAAGAGTGGAAATGATGTAGGATAAAGGTGTTGGCAGAAGTCGTACTTCTCGTTCTAAACCGGCAAATGCGTTGTAATCAAAGGTAAACTTACTATAGTCCATTCTTGAACTCATTTGATATAAAAATACTAAGGATAAATGTCTTAAAACATATTAAAACAAACGGTAACAAAGGTAGATGAATATGTTTAGAAACCAAAATTTTGGAAAACTTCTTTAAACACTATATTAGTTGTCTGCTTATGTGGCTTACCCTCTTTGTCGACAATCAGGATTTTTAGATCTTTCTTGGATGTGATTCCTGATAGTGCTAAGTTTCAGAACTTTGCAATGGTCCCAGATATAAGAGGAATTGAACGCAGCCAAAACAATATCCGCACGTCCAACACCCACGATTACATACAGAACCTGTCTGGAATCACCCCAAAAACCATAACTTTTCCGACAAAGGGTGTGTCGTTTACATTATCAATAATATCTTTTAAACTCATGTCCAACGACTCGAAATAGTATTTACTCATCATAGGAGCTTCATCCCATATGACCAACGATGCTTCCTTAACGAAGTTCGCAATATCTGAACCCGGTTTCATGCGACACAAAGTAAAATCGTCAGGATTGATCGGAATAGCAAACCGAAAATGAGCAGTCCTACCGTCTTCTAACAACAGAGAAGCAATACCGCTATACACCACATTTAGTACAATTTCACCTTTTCATCTAATTGCATCAGATAGTGTCTTCCACATGAATGTTTTTCCTGTCCCTCCGAAACCGTAAACAAAAAATGTACCTCCCTTTTTCCTTTTGAGAGCTCCTCTTATCTCATCATAAATCTTTTTTTGCTCGACATTTAACATCTTTGTCCATTCGTCATGATTTTGCTTCACTACATCAATATCATAACTTGTTTTGTCGACCAACAACCGGTTGGAATATTGAACTGCATCCCGGAATGGTTGTAGCATTGTTGGAAACATGTGAAGAGAACTTCCATTCCTCAACATAAGTTCCTCGATTTCGAGCAACACGAAATTCTTCTTCTCTGAGTCGTTCAAGTTAAGGTCTGAAACAAAAAATAAAAAAATATATAAAAACGTTATTGTCGATTCTCTATAAGAATTTTGTTAAATGGAAGTTGATGTTAATTTGTTTTCCTTTTTTCCGTTTACAATTCTCAATTTCTTTTAAAGATTACTAATGCGTAGTCTGTTTAGAGAATTGACATTTTGTTTCGCCATTCTATGTTTCGTTTAAACATAGAAGACCGCTTTATCTTAAATATATCATTTCTTTAATTTTCAAAATTTTAAAAAATTATATGGTTAGCATTACTATTATAAAATTAAAAAAAAAATCAATTTAGATATATATCCTCATTGCCAAAAAAAAATATATCCTCTTTATTAGAAATTTATTATATATAATTAAAATATATAATATATTTTTTAATCGTATATTTAAACAATCTTGAACGGTCATTTATTAAAAAATTATTTATATTATAATTGATCATATTATCTTACCGAATATTATCTGTTTTTAAAATTTAAAAATAATCAATGATTAGAATGAGTGTTATAAATAAAAAAATGAAAATTTAAATTTTTTTTATTAAAACTTTGTTATATAAATTAAAATATATAATAAATTTTTGTTTGGATGTTCATATAATTATACATTAATTTATAAAAAAATTGTTGTTATGTCATTTATATAAAAAACTAGGTTTAGTCCGTGCATTTTGCACGGAGAAATATTATTTAATTTTTTTTTAACATAAGCTATTTAAAAATTAAATTTTATTACAAATATGAATATACTAAAATGAATAGTAATGAAAAAAAATAAACAAAAATATTAATCGTCCAAATTTTGAAATTCTTTTAAACATTTTAAAATATACAAAACTGTAAATCATATATATTTTAGAATATTTTTAAAAAAATTAATTCTATATTTAGTATATAAAACATTTCTTTTAAAATAAATAATTTCAAATTTTTATTTTTAAAATATAA
>KE153505.1:64676-76124 GCA_000411095.1 Aethionema arabicum
AGAGTGGGGCCAGTACCGAGCTTTTGCGTAGCATAGGGACCGCGGATTATCGCACGAGAGTGGGCCGGTTCAATATTTAACGATGGCGTCTAGGTTTGTTAGGATAAATTCTGAACAGTTGTCTGACCAAGTATCGCATGATCCGTAGAATCCTAAGTTTAACGTTTTTAGATTATTGTTTACGTCGCATTTTAATTTAGCTGCTGTCCGCTACCCATCTTCAACTCGTTTGCATCCTAGCTTAGGTTTAAACTCGAATTTGCATGCTCGGTTCGCCTCCCGTGGATCGGCACCTAATACTACTACAACACCCCTTGTGGGCGGGTAGAGTAGAAGGTCTATAAATTTTAAAGTTAATCACGTCCACCATAACACCCCTTCTGACTCGTGATCATTAACACTCAAGAAAGAATGAAACTTGTCGCTCTAATACTTGCGAGGTTTTGCATATGAAACATTATCAAAAACTGCCTCACTCAAAGAGATTTGTTGAAAAAGGGTTGAAAATTATTTTGGCTTGGGTTCAAATGGGGTGGATTTCAAAGAAAAGAGTGAAAATTCAAAAGGTTTTGAGAAAGGATCCATGCATGCAGTCAAGTCTTGTAAACGAGGCAATTAAGTTCAGTTTTAAGGTTCAAATTTTCTAGGGATAGCTTTCAATTCACGCAAACATTCGCACAAACAGTGAACCCGAAAATGCCTAAGCATAGTGAAACTCGGTTCCAGAACAACTCATGTAATCCATCAAGTCAACAAAGCACTAATAGTGAACCTATCTAAAGAATCTAAATACTAACATCCATGTGAGAATAAAATCATTGACTCCCAAAATCATTGTACACATGCGTTCTTAGACACGAAAAATCACAAAAATTTTTAAACGACCAAAAAATCTCAAAAGAAGAAACAAAACAAATACAAAAAGATTCAAAAGAAGAAACAAAACAAATAAAAAACATTAGCAAACAAGTGTCCTCCCCCAATCTACTTCCACATCGATCATCTACGCATAGGTTGGAAACTTTTGAGTCAAAGGTTCAAGTAGGAAAGAAGGTTAGCAGAGGGAGCTTGTCGTTAGATTGTAAGACAAGGTATGCATTTCTTATGTTGTCCATAACTTTCAACTTTAGACATGCATTTGATAGGATGGAGACCGAAGACAAGTTGTACAATGACTACTTCCTAGAAAAGGATAAAGATGGAAACAAGAAGATTCGCCCATCAGACGATAGTGATTGGTACGCAATGGAAAAATTGGTACAATTTCTTGTCATTTTTACTATTCAACCTTGACGGGTTGTCTTTCGACAACAATGAATAGCCATAAGTGTTATCTTGAGATATGTGCAATAGAGCAAACCTTGATTAAGCTTAGCGAATATGGAGATGAAGATTTAAAAGGAAGGGTCATTTCAGTGAAACAAAATTTGATATATATTGGGTTGGATTGAGAGAAGTGAACAAATTATTAATCATTGCTTATGATGGATCCAAGATGCAAGATGTAGTTTCCACATTTTTTTTTGGTATGCTGTATGGAAAAGATAGTGAAGTTTCTAAGGGAGTTGAGGATTCGGTTTTAAGGGTTTTGCGTAGGTTATTCAAAGGGTACAATCCTATTTATGGTATTCTAGATGAGATGTCAGCAACATCTACTTCTCTCCAGGCAACATCTCGCACTTCACATTCTTTCGGGCAAGACTGCATCATGGCGAATGGTTTTAAGTTTGTTGAGGTTGATAGATTTGGTTATCAAAACAATTATTGTGTAACCAATCAATGGTTACTGAGAAGGGGCTTTACAATGCAAGCAATGAATTGGAGATTTACTTAACTTAACCAACTGAAAAATCGAAGTCAATTAATGAAGTGGAGTTTGATATTATTGGTTAGTGGATGCTCAATGGGCATAAATATTGTGTTTTATCAGAGATAGCAAGAGATGTGTTAGCAATGCAAGCGTCTTCAATTGCTTAAGAGAGTGCTTTTAACACTAGCGGGTGTATCCTAGACCCTTATAGAAGTTGTTTGACCCACAACACTTTGGAAGTTTTGATGTGCACACAATAGTGGTTTAAGCAGGACATTGCTATGAATGAAAGAGGTGCGGCGACAAATGCACAATTGTTAGGAGACATTGAGTTACAAGATAAACTCCAAAAATATATTTCACGTTCTTAACATTACAATTTAAATCAAATAGACTGTTGGATTTGTATTAACTATTAAACAATAACCTATTTGCTTCCATACACTAAATATGGATTGTGAGTTGTGAGTTATGACAACTTCAGGCTTGAGGTGAAGGACAAATAAGGAACAGTTTTCTAATATGTTGAGAGCGTGCGACTATTAGGTAGATTATTCTAAATTTGCAGCTTGACTTTGGCAACTTTTTTTTTTAATTTGCTTCACATGGTTCTCACTTGTCATTTGTCAATTGTGTTCATTCTTTATATATTTGTACTTGTAGCAGGTTGGTGTGCAACTTGGATCAACAATGGTGTAAGGGAAATGAAAATTCAGCAACGGCATGGAATAAGATTATTGGACGATCTAAGATTTAGTACAACTCTTTCAATTTTAGAATTTATGTCAAATTATGTTGTGATTGTTATTTTTTTGTCATTTTCAACTATGAAGTTCAAATTCGTTGTCTTCAGTTTTTAATTCTTCTTAGGTTATTTTTCAGATCTTAATGAACTATTCGGATCATTTTCGGATATGTGGTTACTTTTTCGGGTTTTAGGGACTATTTTGGTTATTTGGATTTTAATCCAAACTAGAACCGATTTTATTTTGGGCATTATGTAGTTTCAGGATTGAATATCCATATGGACTCGAACCGAAGAGGAACCAAACCGGTACATAACTGAAATATTCAAAAGACCCTATTGGATTTAAAACTTGGAGGCCCGAAGAACCAAAAAACCAAAGAAACTGATCCAAACCGAAACAGATATATGAATGTCTAGGACTATTTGAGTCCATGATCATCTTGTTGCAAATGAGTTGTTTTGTACCGTCGCTTGTCCTTTATTGTAAACATAATAATAAAAATTAATTTACTATGTAGTAATTTGACTACTTTAGGATATAAAAATTGGGCTAATAAAAATATTTAAGAAATGAAATAACAACCGTAAATTTGTATACGTGTTACAAATTAGTCACTGGCTTATTTCCATGAATTCATGTCAATGAAACGATGAGTGATATTTTTAAACAAAAACATTTTGATTTTAATATGGTCAGTGACTTATTTCCATGATTACTAGCTAATGGCGCCTAATACCATAGCATGTGACATATTTTCATGAATTATTAATCTTAACATATAACTTTAATATTATTAATCTAAGAATTAAAAATATATTTTTAATGTTAGAAATTATGATTGTAATTTTTTTTTTAATTTGAAAAAATAATAAATATAGAAAACTTCATTAATTTACGTGTTTAAAAATAAAATATATCAAATTCATTAATACATAAATATAAGTAATAGAATAATTAATATTAAAATTTTCAAGGATTTATTTTCAAAAATTTTTAGAAAAATATAAAATTCATCAATACAGAAGTAAACTAAGTAATATTAAATTTTTTTACAAAACCTCTTATTAATAATTCACAATAAAAAGAAAAATATTAATAATGTAGAAAATAACGATAGTCTACTTTCCATGCAATTGGAAGCAGAGGTTAGGGCTGAAACTGCTTACACAACGGTTTATGCTATTAACAGATCACCAAATTTATCAATTGAGTTTAAATTACCCGAAGAGAAATAGACAAGTTATAAATCTAGTTTAGATCATCTAAAACGATTTGGGTGTAGTGCATATGTTCATGTTACTGAAGCAAAGAAAAGTTCTAGAGCTGAAAATGGATGTTTTTTAGGTTATCCACATGCTACTAAAGGTTATCGGATATGGATGTCTGAACAAAATCAATGCAAGATCAATAGGGATGCTATCTTTAATGAGGATGAACTATACAAAGACACACTATCAGAAACACAACAAAAGACACAAGATGGACAAAAATGAGATCAAAATGTTTTGGACACATAACTAGGTGTGATTTCTAGGACATATGATTAGGAACTGAAGGGAATGCATCTCAAGGTGGAAATGATTTTGAATCAGAAAACAATGTTGAAGACAATGGTTTTGAAAATTCAAATTCAGAACAAGAACAGAAGAAACAACTGATACTAATACTCAACAAAAGATACTCTTACTAGAAACAAACCTAGAAGAATTACTAAGCTATCATCTAAGTTCGTGGATTATGATGTAGTTGCTTATGCTCTAAGTTGTGCAGAAAACATAGAAGGAAATGAAGCTAGAAGTGTTTCGGAAGCTAAGAAAAGTAAAGACTGGAAGAGTTGGTATGCAGCTATGCAGGATGAAATGCATTCTCTTATTAAAAATGGAACGTGGGTTTTAGTTGAAAACCAAAAAATAAAAGAATTATAGGATAAAAATGCATTTTCAAAAGAAAACCAAGATTTCATGGAGTTGAAAACCCAAGGTTTAAAGCGAGATTAGTAGCTAAAAATTTTGCACAGGTGGAAGAGATAAATTTCACATAAGTTTTTGCGCCTGTAGTGAAGCATGTTTTTATTAGAATCATGTTATCACTAGTGGCAAATCAAGATTTCGAATTAGAGTAACTAGATGTTAAAACGATATTTCTATATGGGTCATTGGAGGAAGATATTCACATGTCACAACTAGAAGAGTTTATTGAACATGGTAAATAAAACCTAGTGTGCTTTCTACGGAAATCACTTTACGGTTTAAAGTAGGGCCCACGACAATGGAACATAAAGTTTAATCAATTTATGCATGACCAGAGTTTTATTAAAAATTTATATGATCCATGCATATATTTTAAAGGTCCTAGTATTAAACATCGAGTTTTCTTATTATTAAATGTTGACGACATGCTTGTTGTATCTCTGGATATGAATGAAATCAGGAGACTTAAGAAATGGCTAACTAGAGAATTTTAAATGAAGGACTTAGGAGCTGCAACAAGAATACTAGGCATGGATGTAATCAGAGAGAGGGAACATGGAATATTAAAGCTATCTTAAGAAAGATACATTAAGCAAGTTTTAAAGACTTATAACATGATTAATTGCAAGTCTATAGTTTCACCTATAGACAGTCAATTCAAATTAAAAATTTAAGTCAACAAGAAACTATTGCTCAAGCGAAAGAGATGAGTAGCATTCCATACTCAAATATAGTGGGATCACTCATGTACTCCATGGTCGGTACAAGACCGGACCTTGCACACTCAGTAGGACTGGTTAGCCGGTTCATGAGTAATCCCGAAAAACATCATTGAGAAGCTTTGAAATGGATTTTATGATATGTTAAGGTACAACAAATTATGGTTTAACTTTTACTAAAGAAAAAGTTTTCTTAGTTGAAGGTTTTACAGATTCAGATTACGCTACAAACCTAGATAGAAGGAGATCCATTACTCGATATGTTTTTCAAGTTGGAGGAAATACTATTAGATGGAGATCAGGGCTCCAACAAATATTAGCACTCTCAACTACAAAGATTGAATATATGGCAATGGCTGAAGGATTCAAAGAAGCCGGCTTAAAGGATTCATTAGTGAGTTAGGTTTCAAACAAGATCAGATCAAGATATTTTCAGATTCACAGAGTGCGACTCATTGGGCCAAAAATGGAGGATTTCACGAAACGACCAAACATATCGACACTAAATTTCATTTTGTACGAGATGTTTTAGCAAGAAACGTGGTTCAATTACTAAATGTTCACACTTCATTAAATAAGGCAGACATTTCGACAAAATGTTTACCTCGATCGAAGATGGAGCATGTTGTGGCATGGCTCAAGGTTCTTTCCTGAATCTCATATGTTGTATAAACGGGAAAATTAACATTGTTCCCAATTTGAACGGAGTTGATGGCAAAAACATTAATTGGTCATATTTTAAACAAATAGAGTATTAATTAATCACTTTTGTTAAATTGAAGATTAAATTAAAAAAAAGTTTAGTAGGGGTATTAATCTGTCACCTCACAAAAATATAAGATTTTTTAGTTGTTTTTCCTTATAAATATTAGATATTAAAGATATAATTAAACTACTCAGACTACTTACAATAGTTTTTTGTCAACACTTGCAAACGTTTTTAATCAATTGAATAGATGTAGTGGTTAATTTAGACATGATAAGTGTTGAAAACATTCAACTGTGTTTAATGTTTGTGAAGAGAGAGAAAAAGTCATGTGTCACAATATTAATGGAGGTTTGAGATTTTAGATTTTTTTTTCTATTTTAATTATTTAGCAACAATTATCTCATAATAATTATATATACACGAAAATATATTTTAGTATATATATAATTATTATGAGATAATGATGATTAAATAATTGAGAAGAAAACAAAAAACTAAAAATTATAAATACCTAAACAAATTTTGTCACGTGTCAATTTTTTTTATCCGATAGAATTTACCTCCGTTAAAGTTTTTTCATTTGGGTGAGTACATGTCGTTTATTCATCTAACCAATACATTTAATCCAAATGTTAGAATTATTTTTCAATATATTGAATTTTCACCCATTGTAAGATTATGTACAATGGTTTTTTTCTATTCAACACCCTCTAAATGTTCCACATCATTTTATCTCTCTTTCAAATTTGTTTTGTTTAATAAAATTACAAATTCTATTATTTTTATTTTATATTTTAATTTTGATTACAAATTATTAATAACAATGTTTTTATTAAAACTACATTAAAATAATTCAAAGTAAAAAGATAGGTTTTTTTTTGTGTGTTCAATCAAATGAAACTAGACTCTATTTATGGAGAATGAAAATGATAAATTTTGGTATAAATAGAGATTAGTTTCATTTGATTTAGACACAAAAACTCGTCTTTTTAGTTTAAACCTAGTATTTAATATTTTTACAAAACCTTATATTAGTAATTCAAAATAAAATATTAATAATGTTAGAAATATTGAGTTGTAATAATGTTAGAAATATTAATAATTCATTATGTTCGGATACTCGTCAATTTACCACCGGATTCAACTGAACTTGATTGCTCTTAGTGAGCTAATCCGTGATGCAAATGTTAAGTTTTATTCTAAAGATCTGTTATCCAGGATCGTCTCAAGGGTCAGACGATTGGACGAGCTGGACAAGCTGATGCTTTGTACGTTTTGGTCAGTGGAGACATGGAGTGTAGTGACCACGTTCCAGAATTTCAGTCAACGGTCAATGTGAAACGACCTACAAGGGGCTAACCAACCTTTAAGGTGAAAACGACCTTTATGGCCCGAACTAGCTTAATTGGTTAGCGTTAACAAAGGACACATGGTCTACGTTACCAAGAATCTGAGGTACCGGAGTCGTGCCAAGGAATCAGAATGGCCATACGGTGGGCAGAATGACCTAGATGGTCGACATAATATACCAAGCAAGACCTGGATCGTGATATTCTAACCTTGGCAATTAATATAAAGTGATAGATGGTACTTTATCCTTACTAAAGCAAGGGGCGAGTGTTGGCATACATTGGGGGATCACGAAAAAAGATCACGGTCTAATGGTACAACACCCGAAAATGAAAACTAAACGACCTTAAAGCTAGAAAGGAACATGTGTGATCATACTTACCAGGCGCTCAAAAGTGTAAGTGATCAATGGGAGCAAAAGACACATGTCGTGTTGGAACGGTAAAAACGACCGAAAAATGGTTGGAATGATCAAGACGACCGACAAAATGGGGCAAGAGGTTTAACAACATATGCCTTGGGTGTTGGCGTCTATTAAGTGAAGTCGGAGTAAATACTGGGGTTTAATGGTATAAGACCCGCAAACGATCGATGTTATTTGACCACCATTAAAAAGATCAAATATGAACCCAAAGCTAATGGACGTAAGACCTGGTGATGGAATAAGACGGCCCGTTACGTACCAAGCATGGAACTTATTGAGCGTATGACCCGATGAGGCTATAAAAGGTTTCATGGAACTAAACTAATCGAATTAGATAACTGGGAGTCAAATAGTGGGCAAGGACTGAGCAGAAGGATGTTAATGGATGGTTGGACACGTAAGCGTAGAAGAGAGAAACATATAACTAAAATTGAGTGCATGGAACGGGATAAAAGTCGTTCATGGCCAATTGTACTGAATCAATAGTCCAAGGCCAGCCAATATTTCCTCTAATGACCCAACAAAATGATCTAAGTATGGTTGATATGGAACTCAGGTTAATTTTAGGAGTTGATACGAAGTAATGTATCGGGATTCTAATGGAAAGTAATCCTAGCACATGATAGACACTCACACAAACTTACCTTATCATAAGTAATGATAAGAGAACTTGATCTTTATAAACACTCATCATTTGCACAAATTCATATGACGGTAACTACGGACAGGAGCGGACCCACATCATGATGATTGGGTGCCTAGGGCCCACTCATTTGGTGAAAAAATAATTGTTCTTTGTTAATTTTAATAATTTTTAGATATTTATGGTTAATTTGGGAGGAGTGCACCGAATGGATAATGAAGAGTTCATCCATTTAGTATTTCATTTCCTTTTTTGCTTGTAAAAAAATCATTTTCATTTATATTCGTTTATAATGTTTTAGTAAATAATCAATTAATGCCATTGATTATATACATATTTGTTTTATTTAGAAAACAAATAAATGTATTTAGAAAGAAAATAATTTTACTTATTTCGTTGAAACTAAACTAATTTTTCTAAATTTCTTGTAGATAGAAACCCTTTTCTTATTTTTATAAACTTCTCTATTTTTATAATTTTGTTTATTACGATTTACGTGTTATAATTTGGTTAAACAATTCTATATAATTTTATAATATTGATTGATATAGTTAATTAATTATAAGATTTATACTTTATATTTTACATTTTAAATTAAGAAATGACAAATGGAATCATGAAATTAATTAATTATAAACTTAAACTTTATACAAGTTCTATTATTTCTATAATATTTCTTGAAAATAAAATACATTAAATATTTAATTTAGTGTTATAGACCGATTTTCCCTAGTTTTATTAAATTGAGAATTTCTTACATTATTATAATAATGATTTTGGTTCGAAAGATTAAAGAATTAATCATTTTAAAACAATTTAACAATTCTAAATGATTTATAATTAATTTTTTTAATTATTTTTTTTTAATTTATTACTTTTTAGAAATTTATAATATTTGTGCACCCAGTGGACTTAAATCCTCGATCCGCCCTTGACTACGGGGTACCAAAGTTGCATGACAACTAGATTACGGAGAAGACTATATGACAAACGCGGTCAAAATGTCTGGTAAGCAAGATGCGAACTACACTTAAGTTGGACACGGACGAGACAAATAAAAAGGTAAAAAAAACCTAGACACATGTTTATGGGCGTTTCTTTTCCTATCTAATTTGTTATACTGGACTATTTTTGTGGAGTTCGTTATTTGATGGTTAATATATTATAGGTTAAATCATTTAAAAAAAATGGTAGCCTGAGAATAGTTAATTGAATCGGAAAGAGAAAATGATAAAGCTATCCGAGAGTAAGTGACGATCGCAGCCGTAGAATCAAAAATTCTGGGTAAAAGTTCCACAAATCGTATCAAAGCAATTACTTCTAAAATATTCTTAGTACGGAGGAAGAAAGTTTAAAAAATATAAAAGTATATATGCATCAACGAAGTCTTGTTAGTTGATTTTTTTTTGAGGAAATTATATTGGGTGACCCAAAAAACCATTTTATTTTGGGCCATAACCCATGTTTTTAGAATATTCTACTTAATATTCTACTTAAGTCCAAATTAATGTAGCTTGACAAAAATACTCCTGTATTTAAATATAAAAACATAATTAATTAAATGCAATTTACAATTATACCCTCAAAGTAAAAGACAAAAATTAAACTCAAACAAAAATTAAACTCTTGTCTCTCTCTTCTTTCTTCTCTCTTTTCTCTCTTCTCTCTTCTCTCTCTTCCCTTTCTCCTCTCTCTCTTCCCTTTCTCCTTTCTCCTCTCTCTTCTCTTCTGTTTTTTCTCTCTCATCTCTCTCTCCTCTCTTCTCTTTTCTCTCTCTCTCCTCTTTTTTTCACTCTTCTCTTTCCTTGCCCCTCTCTTCTCCTTTTTCTCCTCTCTCTTCTCCTTTTTTTTCTTCTCTCTCCTCTTTCTTTTCTCTCTTCTCTCTTCTCTCTCCTCTCTTCTATTTCTTCTCTCTCCTCTCTATCTCTCCTCTCTTTTCTCTCTCTCCTCTCTTCTTTTTTCTTTCTCTCTCCTTTTTTTCTCTAGCTTTTTTCTTCTGTCTCCTCTCACTCTTCTCTCTCCTCTCTCCTCTCTTTTATCTTCTCTCTCCTCTCTTTTNCTCTCTTCTCTCTTCTCTCTCCTCTCTTCTATTTCTTCTCTCTCCTCTCTATCTCTCCTCTCTTTTCTCTCTCTCCTCTCTTCTTTTTTCTTTCTCTCTCCTTTTTTTCTCTAGCTTTTTTCTTCTGTCTCCTCTCACTCTTCTCTCTCCTCTCTCCTCTCTTTTATCTTCTCTCTCCTCTCTTTTTTCTTTCTCCTCTCTCTCCTCTCTCTTCTCTTCTCTCTCCTTTTTTTTCTCTCTCTTATCTCCCGTCTTTCTTTTCTCTTTCATCTCTTCTCTCTCCTCTCTCTCTCCTCTTTCTTCTCTCTCCTCTCTCTCATCTCTTTTATCTTCTCTCTTCTATCTTTTCTCTTTCTCCTCTCCTCTCTCTCCTCTCTTTCCTCTTTATCTCTCCTCTCTCTTCTCTCTCCTCTTTCTTTTCTCACTTCTCTTTTCTCTCTCCTCTTTCTTTTCTCACTTCTCTCTTCTCTCTCCTCTCTCTCTTTTCTCTCTCCTCTCTTCTCTCTCCTCTCTTTTTTCTTCTCTTTCTTCTCTCTCCCCTCTCTCTCTCATCTCTTCTCTTTCCCCTCTCTCTCCATTTTTTTCACTCTTCTCTCTCCTTTTTCCTCTCTCTTCTCCTTTTCTCTTCTCTCTCCTCTTTCTTCTTTCTCGCTTCTCTCTCCTCTCTCTCTACTCTTTCCTCTCTCCTCTCTCATCTCTTTTATCTTCTCTCTCCTATCTTTTCTCTTTCTCCTCTCCTGTTTTTCCTCTTTATCTTTTCTCTTCTCTCTCCTCTTTTTTTCTCTATTCTCTCTCCTCTTTCTTTTCTCTCTCCTCTCTCTTCTCTCTCCTCTCTCTCTCTTCTCTCTTCTCTATTCTCTCTCTTTTAACTAGACAAAAATATTTAGTCTAGATTTATCTAAGTAGACTAAATATTTACCTAAGTAGACTAAAATATTTAGTCTAGGTTGACTTAAGTAGACTAAAATATTTAGTCTAGGTTGACCTAAGTAGACTAAAATATTTAGTCTAGGTT